>SMSQ01025940.1:170070-205180 GCA_019453375.1 Ctenoplectra terminalis
AAAAAAAAAAAAAAAAAAAAAAAAAAAAAAAAAAAAAAAAAAAAAAAAAAAAAAAATGAAAATAGCAATAATCGAATCTCAGACTGAATTATAAAATGGAAAAAAAAGAGAAAAAAAATGAAAAAGAGACGAATATTACACCGAAATTTTTGTTGTCGCGGCGGCGACGCGCGAGCGTGTTAATTATTATAAATACTGTTACAGTGTCTTGCTACATTGGGGAGATTAAAATAAAATCTCGAAGCTCGAACATAAATAGTTTTATTTGCTGGATTTCGTGCGAGTTTCAACGTACTCGTTGAATAAACTCTTATTTTCTTTTCTGTCCCCCCTTTTTTTCCCTTTCAGGAGACACGCGTGGGCGAGAACGAATGAACGAACGAACGAACGAATGAACCAAAGCGCGAAACGAAGTGTTACGCTACCCTCTACCCTCTGAAGTTTGCGATTCAATCGGAGCAGTTTCGATCGAGTGAAAGCGTTTTCGTGCAATTTTTCCTCCAGTTTGAAAACATTCCAGTGGACCTGCTCTACTGTTCCTCGATTCGACGAGAGATTTGCGTAACAACTTTTTCAAGGATGAGAATCGAAATCGCGTGGTAGTCGTTGAATGGGAAAAGCTTTTTCAAGTAAACCGTCGAAGGTTCTCAAGAGCTGTACACGGATTTTTAAATTTCTTAAAGAATGGCCGTTTTGGCTCGATTTTAAAAGAATCGTGGCACCAAGATCGAAACTTTTTCCCCCTAAACGATGCCAACTCGCGCGATTTATCTTCCATGCGTTGCGTCGACGCGCTCAATTGCCGAAGAATAGTCGTTCCTTTTTGATTTAAGGTCGTTTCTCTTTCTCTCCTTGCGATTGACCGAATCTGTCTCATGCTAAACGACACACACGCACGCATAAATCCTTTCCGCCCTGTGACACGTGCCGCGATCGAAATTCGCTTCGCGACGATGATTTATCGTGGACCGGCACAAGTCGAGAGGAAGATAAGCGCGTGAACGTTTCTCCTCTCTGCATCGTCGTTTCGTGTTTAGTCGTGATTTAGGGGGCAAAGATGGTCCCGACGTTCGCGAAACCAAAGAATGTCGCCGATATCAGTTTTTCGTTGCACGTCGAAACGTGAAAGTTTTCCTGTCCTTTCCATCGACATCTTCGACGCGGTATCGCGTGTATCGAGAGACGTCGCGATTCGAACGTGTTTGTAAAGCGAAAAAAAGCACGCGCGTCGGAGCACAATGAAAACGGATAACGAAATGGCAGCAATTTATGTTTAAACGACGCGGCTTTATATCGGCGCTCTATCGGTTGTACCATCGGTATTATCTTGCTCGTTTTCTCGTGACGAAAGCTGCCATTTCTGCGGGCTGTGAAAATCAACAGTCCCATCGCTGGGATGCTTTTGTTTTTATCGGAAAGGGCTTTTTGTCAACGCGGATCAGCACCGGTCAGATCTAACAAAACCACCGGGAAGCGATTTCGAGTTATCGAAAAGGTTCATCGCGAGCGTGACAACCGATCCCATGATTTTTTCCGAAGATCGATCCGTTTTACGAGAAGAAACCACTAATCGTTAAGGACATCGTTTTAGAACTCCTGGAAAGTCGAAAGCAGAGAACTTCGGGCCGACGCAACGATGGCGTTCCGTTTCAACGTGGTCTGATTTAGGTCTCCTTTTGCTCGGCCAACCGACACAACCGGACGATTTATCGGAGACGAGACACGGTGCACAGCCGTGTCGCAGGCGGAACCGGTTCCCGTCCAAGGGAGATCAATGGAAGCAGCATTGGTTGACGTTTCCAAATTGGAAAATAACGCGTGACCCCGTGCACGACGGCCAGCCATTGGCCCTGCCCGTTTCGACTGGTTTCGCGTTCTGTTACCCGAACGCTACCGTTCCGCGTCGCGGATCCAATTGAGCTCGTGTGTCACCTCGATGACTCTATCTCGTTAAACGTTCGACAGAACTGTGCTTCTGTGCAACTGGTCCATCCCTGAACGACTGCCCTCAAAATTTTTCCTCTTAACCGAAAGAAAGAACAGCGAGATGGTAATATTCCAAAGAGCGATGCTTTCGACTCCTATTCTCGTTTTATGCGCTATTTACTTTCACGCCAAGGTTATCGATGCAATTCCTGGCAGCTGAACCAATTAACTCGAGAACGTTTCCGAAGTCCCAGAAATCTGCTTCTTATCGTAGAATAAACAAAGGTAAAGTTTCTTTTTTTAGAAAACTACGATACGAATAATTGCTTTAAAAATATATTTAACGTTCGAATTCTTAGTTTCGCAATAATTTGACTAACCCCATCTATACTTTTCTTTTTTTTTTTTTTTTTTTGACTATTACTCGACGAACCGTTCCGCGGCGAAGTTAATCGTGTACATTTTAATCGCGATGCCCATCGCGAAGCATGGACTGTGCTCGCGGACGCGAAACTCGGTGAAAAGCTCCCTTAATATTGCGATAACGTTTATACACGTACAGAAGGCTGTACAAGCTCCTTTTAAGGAGGCCCCATAAATTTCCAAAGTACCCGTAAAATGATTATAAACGACCAAAGTTATCCTTAACTGTGCACCGACGTTGATTTAACGTAGACTTTACGTGCCTAACGGCCACGGAAGTGTGTATTGTTGCGGCGAGCTTCGAGGTAAGTCTATCCTTAGCGAACAGTCCTTCGGGACGCATAATTCCGACAATTTCCTCCATCTCATTTTCAAAAATCGTATTTCGCACGGAAGACGGCTGGTCTCGTAACCGTGATACTTTCTTACGTGGAAAGGATAATGGCGAAGATTGGGACGAGAAGATTTAAAATAGAAAAAAAGAGTCTAACGGTATTGTTCAAAGGTATCGTTTACGAACCTGCGAGACTGGGTAATTTTCATCAACGATAAATCGTCCCTGGTTTTTAACAAGGTTACAAATCAGTGTTGTCGAGCCTACGGCGAAGTAATCTTCCTGACAAAAATTCAGTCCAATCTTCCCTAAAGGGATTCCAGCATATTTTTTTTTTCTTTTTTTTTTCTTTTCTTTCGTCCATCCCAGGAACTTCGAATTAGCTAAATCCCCTTGAATATCCCGGAAGAATGGCAAGGTTAATCGGTAGACTATTTCGTTAATAAGGTACCCCTCGTGAAACGTCGGCAAGGATGAGTTATGCTAAAATTAATACGCCGTAAGAAGAGCAAAGTGATGGTGTTTAAAAAAACTTTCGCCAAAAGGACCCTTTAACCCTTCCCGTTAGAGCTTAACCAGCCCGAAAGCGAACATTGTTGCGGTGATCCTTGAACGAACTCCCTCGTTGTGGCTCGACCCAGACGTTTCTCCTTCGAAATCTAATTTAAACTCTACGCTATCCCCCAATACGATCTCGGTCGTGAGGGATGTTAGGGGAGCGATTATAAAAATAGCGGTAACTGACCGTAACGAGAGAAAAAGAGAAAATTCGCCCAAGGTCCACGAGCGTGTACCTTAACGAGCCAACTATTACGTTGATTAGTTCGCAGCGGGACAGCAATTAAGTCGTCGTACACGTACGAGAAATAAATGACTTTGAGATTAATATGTCGTAAAAGATGGCGAAGGAGGAGGAGCAGCGTGATCGATAAAGTTTCCGCTGCGACCGTTCTTTTTCACCTGTGTTTAACGGGAAACCAACGGGCGTTGAACGTGAGTTACGCGACACAGAATACGTCGCAACAATTGGGCACGGTTCGAGGGTAATATCGAAAACGGATATAAATTTTTATTCGGAAATTTTATACGATTTTGACAGCGCTCGTAAAACGCGCTTTACATGCGGCCAAGTTCCGCTAACCTTGTCGACGATTGTGAAATTTAAAAGCTTCGAATTCGGTAAACGTAAAACCCAATAGCCCGGAATCGTACCACCACCCCTGTCCCCGCATCCCTGTAAAAAAATTTATCGTTTAGTAACGAACTCGGGATTAACTCGAAGTTTCTCGATTTTGTAACGAAAACAACTTTTTATTGCATCGAACCATAAAATAAACTCTTTCGGTTTCCTTCGATCATAGTTTCTGCAATTATAAAACAAAAATTATGGGTCGAAACTCTATTTAACAGCTGCGAGGACACAAAAGGAGAAGAAAACTGCAGCGTAAATGAAAAACGAATCTGGTTATTCGCCCCTCTGACCTCGGTCATCCTCCCGGTGTTACGAATGCCCAAGGATCACCTGTTCTCCTCGATTCTCCTATCGACTACTTTTTATTTTCCAACTGGACCACTACAATGTTCCCATTAACGGACTACGGGAATCGCGGGTCACCGCAACTCGTGCGAAAACGATCAAGTGCCAGGCACGACCTATAAATAAGCAAGAAACGTACTTTTATAGTTCTTTATACGCCTATTTAAGGAAGATCCTTGTCGGTAACCGTGCGCTACTTCGGGTGAAGCACATCCTTCGCTAAGGTAAACAGACCCTTGCGAAAAGTACCTGGACAATTTGCGACATCAAAAAGCTTACGCTACGGTAAGAAGTGCTCTAACAATAACCGCAAGGATTTTAAAGATACCGCTATTATAGCTCAAAAGTCAGGAACATTAGCGATTAGCCACAATGATAATTGACAACATTGCCAGGATAGAGTTGACGGATCGTCTTGCTAACGGTTCCTATTGACCTGCCTTTAAGCTTCGAATCGAGATAAAGCTTTACGCTAAGAAATAAGAAGCCAAGAAAGGATGCGTTCTATACCAATTCCAAGAAAGTCGAACACAATTCTTATCCCAAATCCTCGGTTATCCTCCTACCGACCGTCCTTTCCAACTGTTCGCGTCTACTTTTCGTTTCACCTCGCTACGCCATTCTTTTTTAAATTTCTTTGGCGAGCGAGTTTTAGCGATCGTTATCGGCTGTAAGTGGTTGTTGGCCGAAAGGGAGGCGGCAACCCGAAGAGGCACGCAAAGTTTCCTCGAGCGTGTTTCGAGGCTCTTCGCCGCGCCGGTGTGCGCGTCCATTGTGAATCGTCGGAACGCAAAATTCCGGAGAAGCTTTAAATTTTCGAGGTTCGCGTAAGGGACCGCAAGTCGCACGATTGCACGCGGTGAACCGCATGCGGCACGCGAGACCGCACTGCGTGATGTAACGAGTCGCATTCCTAGTATGGACCGCATAACAGGCCACGCGTGGCCCGATGGTTGCGAACCACTGTTCTCGCACACCTGAGAGCCCGATATTCCACGAAAAATAAAGCAACCGATCAGGTGAGAATCGCTTCCATCCCTCCTGATCGGCCATTCCACATCCACGATTCACAGCGGCGTCGATCGGTGTCCGATCGATTAAATTATCCAGTCGAAGGAGAAACTGTTGAAACACGAGAAACGACCGAGCATACATGCATCGAGTAACGCGTCGGACGAGTATCGCTGACACGAGTAATTGGAAGAAAGCATAAAGAAGCCAATGACTACGAATGGCAATGTGGAAGGCAATGAATACACAAAGTGGGACATTAATTTGATTATTCGGAATTATTCGGAAACAGTAGTTAATTATCGACACACTTAAAACGCATCGACGATTATTATTTTTATGTAACAGACTGTATTTCCGATTCTATTACCTTTAACCCTATACCACCGGAAAGGAATTGAAATAAAATTGAAATCCGAGTTTAAAAGCAGTCAGAAATATACTATACATACTTATATACTACGGTTCCGTTAAATTTTTGTTTACTCTTTGCTGACTTTTTATTTCAACCGCGTTGGATCGAAGATTTAAAGGAACGTTCGTCGTTGGCTACGGAATTCGTGCCAAAAGCACGCGGTCCGTCCGAACTCGTCTCGCGACTGATGAAAAATTACATCGTCCCGCACGCGCGCTGTTTAATTTTGATAAAACGACTAGCAACTGTTGGCGCTGCACGAGCGGAGCAACGTCGAGGTTAAATATAGAGCTTCCTTGATCATCCGTTTAGTTATCGTGCCGACATTTTTTTACATTCCGCTGTTCGTTTGGATAGACACGATCGAAAACGTTGCTGACTTAATCGAACGTGTGATTGAACAAAAAATTCACAGATTTTGTTTACTTATTTGATATCGTTCCAAAGAATTTCTATCGTCTGTTCAGATCGATTAGAACGTTATTACTTCGAACCTATCGAATAACAACGAGTACACAACGATGCTACGGGAGATAATAATTTAATCAACGAAGAGTTCCAACACGCATACGTTGGACAGGAGGAAGCAGTGATCCGTGTCGATGGTTCACAATCAGAAACGAAACGGGATCAATGGGATCAATGGGATCAATGGGATCAATGGGAAAACGAACAGCATTTGTTACGAAAACTGCGTTCGACTTAATTTAATTTCGCGAATTCCATATCATGTCGGAATACAGTTGCACCGCCTGTCCCCTGAATTTTCGCCTCTCGTTCTTCTTTCTCCCTTCCTCCTTCTCCCATGACCCTTTTTTTTCAACAGACCAGAAATTTATGTTTTTCGCTGGCAAGCTAGAGATTCAGATGAGCGGCCACACGGTACTGGAATTCGTGCCAAAAGCATGCAATCTGCGCGATCGAAACAGCATGATGTAGTAAGTTATATCGTTCCAGCGAAACCGCTTCGTCATTCGACGACATCACGAGAAGACTTACCCAATGAATCTACATCGTCACTCTTTTACTTATCGCTCGCGTGTCGTTCTTTTCTCCGCGATAAATAAAAACGCTTAATTTTCAGCCAGTCTATCCAAACATTGCAGGTTTCGAGATAGACAGCTGATACGAAAAAAACTGACAAAATTACCATTTTAAAACGGACGAAGAAAAATGTGAACCAAAGTTACACGTGTTGCAACCACTTTTCACGATTTATTTTAAATATTTGCTACTCGTACGTGCCGGTAGAGGATACTCAATTGCGAGTAATGATATATGTATTTTCGATTAGATCGAAATGTTTCAAATTGCATTGTTCGACTCTACAAATGGAAAATATTTTTTAAATTCACCGAACCTCGAGTCCGCCTCGATCAGAATTTTTAGAATTTTCAGAAACGAGGATAACGCAAAGATCATAGCATCGAAGCTATACATGAACCAGTTTCGACGATTCTCTGTTAGTCTAGACGTAACGAACCTGGCCAATTAAATTCAATCGAAACCAACTGATTTGCTGGCGTGTCAATGCACACTGTAATTCTGTGTTCTCTGGACGAGCAAATGAATTAGCTCGGCGTTTGCTGAGAAACAGGAGTTTCTCGGATAACTATACGTCATTTTCGCGAGAAATTATTCCGAATACCTAGCAAAGAAATGTTTCGAGTAATATTTATCCAGTCATCAAAGTTTCCAATTATTGCGAAAGGGGATCACCGCCTTTAGATATAACGGATTATGGGAAAATCTTCTTTATCGTCATAGTCGATTTCGTAATCAATTAAGATGTCTAACAGCGATGAAAGCAAACACTAACGGAAGTTAAATTTTTATTTTTACCTAACCATAAATATCAAAAGCTTCGATAAATGTAATTTTAATCGTTTTAAAGCGTAAAAGTGAGCGCTTTATAATTTGAAAGTTTAACAAAAAGGTTTCGTAAAATGGTCTAAAACGAATATGAAAAATTCATGGTCAAATCAATTATTCGTGATTCTCTTGACACAGTTTCTCTAAATATCACGACTATAATTTACAATCAATTAGATACTGTTGGTTACCTGACCTGACCGCAAATTATATATATCATATATTATATATATATGCATATATACACATAGATGAAAATAGCTGGACAATCGATACAAGTCAATAGCCTCTGGCGAACGGTTTAATATAATTTAGTAATACTGCAATATATATATAGAGAGAGTAATACACGCTAATAACATCGTTCATCCATCAGCTTTAATATTACGTCCTTTTATCTGTATGATTGCCGATACCAATAGTTGCTCTATCCCAACAATCGCAATAAATTTTTCAAACAAATCGTTATCATCTATCACAGTTCTATTTATCACGGATACTTTTTTGACTCCTTCATTCGTTAGCACCAAAAACTAACAAAAATAAATTCCATCCGCGCTCAGGGCGTATCCCTGTCACGGATATTAACTTAGTTCGATGAAATTAGATATTTTTGATAAAAGAAAAAAAAGAAAAGAAAAGTAACGTAAAAAAGATTTAATATCGTTACGTATTCGCAAATTTGATAATGATCGGCGAAAGTTTACGAGGTGATTGAATTAGGAAAAATACGCGTGAAAAACCGAAATAACCTGGACAGTCGTGAAAAATGAGCGTTGCATGAGAAAGGGACGAGTCGAGGAGGGAGGTTTTTGGAGAGAGGGGAGAGGCTCTTACAACAGATTTATATGTACGTTCGACAGACTCGCACTAGCCATTACGAACCGTGTTCGCCAATGGCGATAGTGTTTGTCTCTATCGTTCGACGACATCTCGATAACTCGAGGTAAATTCACGTTTTATCTTAGATAAAATTTGTTCGCGACCTTGGTCGACGAAGTTAATCGTAGATCGGTTCGAGTACGTTGCTCGGTCCGCGTGGTTTTTCGTCATCGCTCCGACCAACGCAACGTATCGTTGCAATCGTGAACGGAGAACGTCGAAATTCGTTTCATTGCCGAAACAAAAATACAAATAGAAAAGAGATCATCGATTTGAAGTAGAGAAGTAGAGTCGATGTTCGGTAAAATTCGAAAGAAATACTGTGGCCGTACGAGAGGCAGTTTCGTAGTAAGTTCAAGGATGAAGTCCTGAGAAGACTGCGGTTGGCAAACTGGATTCATCGAACGTGGACACAGTGGGATACGATAGTTGGTGCTCGCCTGGATGAAGTTGCGCCAAATGATTAAATGATAAGAAGATAGACGAGTGAGTGTCAGAATCGGCAGGTACACCGTCACGCGTTTTTCCAATTTTTTCTTCGTGAAAACGAATCTGGCAGAGAGTATCTCGAAATGCGAAAATGAAAAAAATTAAATTGTCGATTCGATATTGATTGGTAAAATTGTATCGAGGTTAACGACGCGGCGATAAAAAGTATCCCAGGCAAATTAAATCGTTTGCTGTTCGCCGGTGGAAGAGATGCGTCGCGTCGGTCTCGACGAGTTTTAATGGAAAGCTCGTTCTTGCAGGTAACTAGAAAGAGAGAAAAGAGGTTTTCAAAGCGAAGAGAGATTGGACGTCTCTGTATTGGATTCGCTTACGACAGGCTTTAACTGTCACCTGATCTATCGTGGCCAAACGAAATTCGACAGGTGAGTGAACGAAACTGCGGAACAATTTATCCGTAAATCGTGATCTAATAAAAGCCGGACAAAACGTTTGAGAAATAAATCGACCGCATGCTCGCGCGGACGCGTTTAACCAAGGACAGGAGATTCCAGTCGCGCCGACCGATGAATAAATCAGCTAAGAATTACGGACTCACTCTACTTTAATATCGAATCTTGCAAACTCTGATAATAATAGAACGAACCTTGACATTTTATTATTCCAATACCAAAATAGATATTGAAACGTTAGAAACCGAGTATTGATAAAAGGTTTTTATTTCAATTCTATGCTATAATTTACATAATTTCCAGTATACAATAATATATTTTCATTTACTCGCACCACTTTTATCCTTTCGATCTCGAATTATGCTAAAACACTCTCCAAGTCTTGCTCTTCAATTATTAGAGTAGCGAACATGGAAAGACTTTTAATAGTTGTATAAGAAAAACCGGGAACATGGTCGAGTTGCAAAAAGTTTTAACAGCTGCAGCTAAGTCTGGTATATTTAATGATTTTATTTGATTTTACATTCGAGAGAAAGATTTTAAAAGTAACGTACGTTGCCTCTAAAAATAAAAATAATAAATAAATAATAATAGTAATGATAATAATAATAATAATAACAAGCAGTGTTTTTTCCTTTTTTATGGAAGGACAAAACAACTCGATAAAATTGACAAAAAACTCGCAATGAGACCGTCCGCTACTTTCATCAGTTCTGTGACACAATATAATTCCCGTGAAACTGGCCGTGAAATCGAAATCGATTCGGGGCTCGTCCGCTACTGGAAACCAGGAAACGAGGCCGCCGAATACGAAAGTCATTGACACGTTTCTATACACACTATACGCTGCCAAACGGCGTTGACAGCTTTCGCAACAAGAGTACTTTGCGAATCGAAGCCAGAGACAGGAGTTTCTTGAACTCCGTCGACATATTTTCGATTTGAAATGCTTCGCGCGCGAAATTCCGATCCATCGTTAAAAGAAGAACGATTGAAAAAAAAAAAAAAAAAAAATATTGAGACCCACGGTAGACTATAATTTATTTCCAATCAAGTTTTATTAGATCAACAAGAAACAAAGTAAACGTTGATTAAATTTGCTTATCATTGTTTGGAATCATTGTTATCATCGCTCGAATAAGAAGCAGGTTATACAGGGTGTCCCAGAAAGGGTGTAAGTCCCTTTAAGGGGTTGTTCCTGGGGTGATTCTAAACAACTTTTTCCTTTGCGAAAATGTCAAATTCGGCTTTGTTAACGAGTTATTAACGAAAAACAGTGACCAATCACAGAGCGAGTAAGACGGCTGGGCGTCAGCGGGAGCGTTGGATTCCACGCCGGGCTTGTGTTTCTACGAGCAACTCAGGATATATCAAAGCGACTGTTAACGAATGTTAAACAAAAGTTATATCGAATAAACTAATT
Organism: Ctenoplectra terminalis; assembly: GCA_019453375.1. Taxonomy (NCBI): domain Eukaryota; kingdom Metazoa; phylum Arthropoda; class Insecta; order Hymenoptera; family Apidae; genus Ctenoplectra; species Ctenoplectra terminalis. Next base: position 180,793 of record SMSQ01025940.1, read on the forward strand.
AATTGTTACTCGTGTGGAACAAATAAAATGAGTTTATTCGATATTCCAAATGGATAATAGACAAATCAACGAAAAGTAATTGAAATTTAATAACGAATAGAATGCAATTCTTTTTTCTAATAAAAATTTATTCAAATAACATCAAACACTGTTATCGATCGTAAATCTTAAACATAATTCTTTAATAGTGTTTAACACTGTCGTTTAATTTTATTTTTATTGCTTCAATACGATATTTAATAATAATATTAATTATAAATATTTAATAATGCGTAATAATCGTTTAATAGTTTCGCTGAAATGATTTTTTACGAAGAGTTTGAAGAACACAGCCAGGAATAAGTTACAAGCCTCGTTAAATTAGAAAAGAATAATCGAAAATTTAAATTAAACTCACCCAATCAACAAAAGATTCACCTGCTGCTTGTAAATACGCATCACTGTGTCACAGTCACAATCTTGATACCTTTGACGGACGATTCGGCTTGTGGTGTAGCGAACAGCTGATCACGAGTATAGGACACCACCGAACGTATGATCGGGCCAGTGACACTAATGTTCACCTCGCTGCACGAACACTAACACCGATCACTTATAATTTACAACACCGAGGTGGTAAAATTAATATTATTAATACTCGTAGGATGTAAAAATTGCTTCAGCGCGTCCTCCGTTACTTTGTATGCTCGTTTTCGTGCGTGCAGAACGATTGGCGCATCAGGCGAAGAACCGTCCGCCTAATATGATCGGAAAACATTTGACGATCGTAGGGTCATCGACCTCCTTAGTATGCCGTTGTCCTGGCAATTCTATTAACGAAGCAACATTGTTTCAGTTTAGCCAAGACAGTCAGTAGGAAACCGCGAATGCCTGGACGAGACGACGCATTTTGTGCTCAGCATTCTTTATCGAAATAATCGTCTGTTTTAAGAGCCACAAGATTTTACATCCTAGGAGTAAGAATAAAATAAATTCCACCACCTTGGTGTTGTAAATTTTAAGTGATCAGTGTTTTTCGTTAATAACTCGTTAACAAAGCCGAATTTGACATTTTCGCAAAGGAAAAAGTTGTTTAGAATCACCCCAGGAACAACCCCTTAAAGGGACATACACCCTTTCTGGGACACCCTGTATACGTAGTTTTAGATCGACGGTAGTCAAAATATAATTGCATGGATTGTTATTTTTGCGATTATTTAATTGAAATTTTTTATCTCTCGTCTGGTTTAAAATGTTTCGTATTATTTAATCGAACTGGTCATTTAATCTTTCGTTGGACTAATCAGGGTTTCAAATTTGCAATCGGCCAAGTTTTCGTGAACGAATTATAAACTGCGTTACCATATAACTCACCTCGAAAACCGATGCTTGACCGATCGATAACAACTACAATTTGCAATCGAAGCGAATAGCTATCGAGTTACAAAAACTACGATAAAAGGTGTTATGCACTTTTTATCTGGCAATCGTCGGAAATATCGTGTTGTAACGGCGATTAAACTACAACGTTACGCGAAACGCTGCAAACTATAGAAAATTGTTCTCGTTTGGAGCAACAAGGTCGCAAGAAATGTACAGTGCAAACTGCGGTGAACAAAAACGATTAACACTCGAACCGAAGAAAGTCTGTGTCGCGGAAAAGTGTTCTTAGAATTCGGTTGGTTGAGGTGATTGATATCGATAGACGATGTCATTAAATTAATTTTTCAATGTTAAAATGACGTTCAGGCGCACCAATTGACGGACTGATTCACACGAAACCATAAATCATTTAAAACATTACGCGAAATATTAACGCGGAGCCGTTATTATTTTTATTTATCGGCCGAAGAACCAACGATAATTTAACATTTATCAAGCTCTTCACGTCGACAGAATCGACGAAGGAAATAATTGGAAATTTATTTTAAAGCGTGCACGCGCGCGCACACATTTATTGAATATTCAAAATAATTTGTCTACTGAATGATAAAGTAATACGTCCGTGTCATGATTTATGGATCAACGTTATTCATTTTTATCGTCTGTAATGTGTTTCCATACGTACGTTTTTATATTTTAACATTGAAAATGATTCGTTCATCGGTTTAAACATTGCCCAGCGTTTCTCTTTAGTTACATATGTATTTATTTATTTATTTATTTATATATTTATTTATTTATGTATCTATTTATTTATTTTTTTGCTTTTCAAAGATTTTTCGTCCCGAATTTTCATCTCCTGTGGCGAAGAGTATGCGAATAATTATAAACACGCGGAAGCGTATAATCAGGCGGACTCGCGAGCTCAACAACGTTTCGCTTTTTTAGAACGGAATTAAAAATGCAACACGCAAGCAACGTATCATGCTTCCATTAAGACAGACGCATCTCAAACACGTCACAGTTTCGAAAAATATCTCTGCAGAGACCCGAACTGTTGAAAAATTACAAATATTTCTTTTTCCCAAATGTTTCGCGTTCCAACGTTTCTTTACAAAAATTACCGACCGTTCATCTCTTTCTCGCGTGACCAATTTAAAAATTATTACAAGCGGTTATTCTTAGAATCGCTTCCAAACGGTTAAAAAATGTGAATGGTCGGCATGCGGGAATGTCTAGGTTCGAAATGTAGGACGGTTTATCTAAATTTTTTATTTTTTAATCGTTGCAATTTGTTCGAACGATAATTAATTTCGATACGAATGTTTAACTAAAATTACGTTTTGTTCCTCCAAAGTGATAGCAAACGAGGGGTAATTTCGATCGAGCGAAAAAGAACGCTTGATGATTGAAGCGTTCGATCGATCAACCTATGAACCTCACTAATTGTTAATAACGAGCAAAACTTTTTTAGTCTGGCGCTTAATCATACAGATGCTTGAAGCACTTAACTAATAAAATCGTCCTGTGACTAGGCATTTCTCTCACAATTTTTTTTTTTATTAAACATTTTATTAAAAAAGCGCTATTTTTTTTTCATCGTTTTTTATAGTAAAAAACAAACCTTGTTGGTGTATATATATATGTATATATTTTTACCTTACATTAACGATTTGGCATCCTCTTTCACCGATGATACGATTACAAACCAGCAAAGGTAATATCCTTCCAAAAGGAGCCACCGCGACGAAAAGAATATTGTATCTGAAACGAAAAACACTCGTTAAGGAATTACTTTAGGTAACTTTCGTTGAAACGCTTTCTCCGAGATTAAGAAAATCAGGTATAAATCCTGGGACAGGAAGTTCAGAACTCGTTCGAGACGCTGACAGCGCGGCGAACGATCGTAATGACGAAGAATAAATTTCCTCGCCCTCCGAACTTTCTTCGTCCGAGCGAGTAATTAAGTTTTCGAGCAGCCGGTCCGACGACCACTGTCACCGCCAATAGTTCCAAAAACCCATTTTCGTTTCATCGTCGGACGAAATTTTTCGAGTAAACACGGAGAAAGGTAGAAGATAAAGAAGGAGATTCGTTCGCTCATCGAGGCGGCCAAGAAAAGAAGAAAAGTTTCGTCTGGAAGTGTTTGCGTGTATCGTGGGAGATATTCTTTAGAACTGGGCCGACACGGGTCAGCCGTTTTTTTGTTCTTTCTTCTTGTTTTCGATCGTACATGGAGCAGTCTCGTAAAATCGGATCTCAGGAACAGGTCAAACGCAGCCCGCGTTCCGTGCATTAATATTCGATAGGAATCGAATCCGCAGACCGAGCCAAACTGCCGCCTCGAGCTTGTAAATTTACATTGGAAATCGTCTGGAACGCCTAAAATACACGGAAAAAGAAGTTTTCCTTGGATACGAAGCGACGTGGCGAAGCAATGCGTTCGGACGACATTACGGATACAAGTTTCGGTTTACCCGAGCGAATTACGCGATCGAACGATCTCGTGATGGAATCGGCAAACCTTCTTCTACCCGCTTCCATCTTGGAGCAACGCTTTTCCGGGGTCTCTTTTCTAGCGTTCCTTGTGCCGACACGATCGTTAATTAAACCACGTTAATCTACCGGAACGATGGAATAAAATTTTTTATCACCCGTATACGTATTATTACTCGCAACTTCGCGTTATCGAAACCATCCAGGGAAACTACAACAATGGAACACGCGACGTTGCGTTAATATTCCATAAGGATCAGATTTGTGAAATGGATGATACCGGCGAAACGATACAATGAAAAAAGCAAGGTTGGAAAGCTATGAAATATATCGTACGATAGAAGTGAATGTTGGCATAATATTACCACAGGTGAAACAAGAAATTTGATCTATGAACTTGAAGTGAGTTTCGTTGATCGAACATCGTATTAAAAACGAACTAAAAATAAGATTAATCGGTATTAAAAATGTGAAATGTAACTCGATAATTCTGTACCAGACGAACCAGACGATTTGAAATCTTGGACAAAATAAGCGGTGCGAGATAGACGTGAAAATCGGGTAAAATACTAGGGAAAACACGATGATGTATCATCATAAAATCTCACTGCAAGATCGTTACTCCCGTTATTTAAAAATTTTCTATACGAAATTCATGGTAATTGTCGTTCCTGATACACGATACCGTGTTGCCTGTGTTCGCTACTGGTCACTGTATCTATGTTCATACGCGGGTTTCGCGCTGTAATCTAATTTCATCGCGCGCAACAAAATCGCCCAGCGATACTAACTTTAAAATTGTACGAGAACAAACCGTTCCATAGTTTGATCTTTTGCGGATCGGTTTATTTTTTATTCTCTATAAAATAGCTTTTCTATTGAAACCTAATGTACTCTAAACGCTATCTACGCTTCCGTGTTTTTTTTTCTTTCTTTCTTTTCTGTAAATTACGAAAAAGTTTTGTACGATTATCTGGTTACGGTGTAATACTCTTCTTCCTTGTTTTTTGTTGCAAGTATGGCTAGATTTCGCAAAACGAAGCTGGTTCCACGAATGTTTCTTCACGTTCCAATTATCCAGGGACACGGCTTCAATGTGCATTCGACTGCGTGCGATTAAGTAATTGCCAGCGATAAGAAATTAGCATGGAACGAGCATTACGTTGCCCGATCCAGCTGGCAAAGTTAATCTTTAATTTATGCTAACCGTTATTACCTGGCGGACTAGCCTTTAATACTGCTCACGCAAAACTGTTCGTAAAATTGTTTCACGGATGAAAGGATAATGCAACTACTGGCCAGAAGATAACTCGACCGTGTATGGTTCGCAACAAATATTTAACAAAAATGTTGAAAAATGGATCGTACGATTTTCATACGTCAAATGAAAGCTACGGTTCTACGGTAATACGTAAACATTATTGTATCGAAAAATAAACATATCTTAGTTCGTTTCTTCATTTTTTATCTTCTTTTAAATCTACTTTTTTTTATCATTTATTTGAGCGTGATTTCGTGTCATGGCCGTGTATGGTTTTGTATCAATTTACATTAACGAATTAAAAGCATCGTTATAATTATTTTCATAATTATCACCGCGTTGCTCTTTCTTACTATCTTACTATCCATTTCTCTTTCTTGCTTCAATCGTTTTGATACGATTCTTTTATTATCTGTACTCCACTCCTTTCAATATGGGTAGCACTTTCCACAATCTCGATGGAACTTCACCGACATTTGACCCATTAAAGTGTATTAAGTTTATCAAGGAACAAACAACTGGTGTTCCAAGAGATAGGTACAGAAAGGATGTATGTAGATAACGAATTACAAAACGGAAAAAACCATACTACGAAAATTAACATAACCGTGTGAAACGAATCGAACATTTTCTATCTCAATGCATCGCTCGATCGGTTGAAGCTATTAAAAGGATAAAAGAAAAAGGAAAAAAGAAAACATACATCGACAAGATGACGAATTGTCCTTAAATTTTTCAACGCCATCCGAAGAACAGAATGTTTCCGTAAATACTCGGATCGTCGCGATTGGTAAACGTTGATCCGAAATCGATCAAAGGGCGGGCGGAGATTTCCACGGACCATTTCGTCGAAGAAAATATTTTCAAACGCCCTGGAAATTTCCGGGATGCCTCGACGGGCACTCCCGAATCTTGAAATCTGAAGAAAGGACCGAGGAGAGGAATATTTCCTCCAACATTCCGGCCAAACGATTCGAAGGAATAATTTCAAGGTATATCGGCGAACGTCCGGCAAGGAACGATCTTGTTTATCCATATCGAAGGCGAATTGAAATTGATATAAAGGAAAGAAAGAACGAAGGGGGCTATCTTCGAGGATTAGGTCCGCTCGACTCAGCTAGCTATGACGCAAAGGAAAATATTGGCGGTGAGGAAGCCTGTATACGTCAACAAAAGCGGCAGCAGACTGCCGATCGACTTTCAGAGCTGTTTCCGTGTAAGCTTCGCGGAGACCCCTTTGGGACGCGGAGTGCACTCGAACGTCGATCTCTCTTTCGATTTATTCTATCTCGAAATGTGTATAGTGTATAGCGTATAGCGTATAGCGTATAGTATATTGTACATGGTATATAGCTTATACATATACGCCCACCTCAGTCCCTCTTTCTGCCAACGAGTGCCGTTCACTCGCAAACTACTTGCCAAGAAAGAATTTTTCGAATTGCCAAATACATATAACGTATTAGCGCAGCATTATCACGGAAAATCTTGTCCGAATAAGGAGTGCGTCATCCTCCGCTTTGTTCGATCGATTGGTTTCATTTAGCATCCACGATTTTATTAACAGGAAACAGCTCGATAAAACTTTTTTAAGTGCGAAATTAATTGTTATCTACCGAACGGCGTCAAAGTGGACGGAAAGAATACGAATGAACATAGTGTTCAGGAAAAACCATAATTATAAACAGGGAAATCAAATCGTGATTCACGTGTCAGAGGAAACTATGTATGACGAAGGAAACGTAGGTACAGATAAGTATGTACTAATTGTCAGTGAAAGCAGTCGAAAATTTGAACGGAGAAAATATTTACTTTCGCGCAACCATTAATTGATACGAGCAAAATCGATTCAAAGAAAAAAGAAAAAAGAAAACAAATTTGCCGAAAGCTGTAATATTGGAAAGTTTAATACGGGAAAAAAAGAGAGATGATGAAAAAAAGAGAGACGGTCCATTATCTTCGAATAGCTCCATAATTCGTGTAAAAAAACAACAAAAAAAGATACGATGCCAGTTTACCAAGAGCATTACGAAAAAGAACGGTACGAAAAAAAAAAAAAAAAACATTATATATATATATATACATATAATGTAATGAAATGAAAAAAACTGCGGTATAATGTAACATTTCGTATCAAAACGATAATCACCACATTATGGAACTCGTTAATGACGTTATGTTGCCCCGCAATTTACATGCAAATATTTCGATACGAGGCTGAGAAACCTCTTTCACTTTTCTACCTGAATAATTGCGCGTAAAATTTGCATCAGACTAATTCCACAACTTTCGAAGAATATCATCGAATTTGAGTAAATCGATGTCTCTCAAGATTTCTTGTTAAATGCATTTGGTTATAACAATTTTTTTCATTTCTTTTCTTTTCTTTTCTTTTCTTTATCTTTCTTTATTTTTTCGACGAATCTATAACTGAAATTCTACGAATGCGACAGATTTCCCAATGGCACTACGTTTCGCTACGTCCCTGCCACAAACTTGTCTCTCACGCCACCACCTTTAGTATCAATGACATAAACAGAGAATGGGTGTACCCGGTAGTTTGTATTTACGTTGGTTCGAAACGGTTCGAAGGTGTACAGGGCTCGATCGATTTTTCGTTTGGGTCACCGTAAAATATTCGATGATGTCAAGCTTGGCGAACTAAACAATAGATGCTTGGACGAAATGTTAGAGATTCTCGGAATGCGAGGTCTTTTTATCTTTAACGCCTTGTGGCACGTTTCATCGAGGTCGTCGCGCTTCCGAGGTTAAGTTCGACCGATACTCTCTGTGTCTTTCCACGAAAGCCGAGCTTTTGTTCTTGTGTCAGTATAATGCAAACGCATTGTTCGAAATCATGCTGATACAGCTCTCGATTCTCCTAAATTGCTAAATTAACGATATCCTGGATTCGATTGTAAATAATGTATTTATTACCATGTCCCGGCTACCGTGAATGACATCTTGCGAGTTGATATAGATTTTCCGATTCTATCAATGGTATGCATCCGACAAAGTGCACGGCACTTTCTATGACTTCCTTGTTTTTTCCGCGTATCAAGCGGTCAAAGTCTTCAAAAGTTAAAACATTCTTTTCCTGACTAGACGTGCACCCTACAATCTTATTTATTCAGTTTAATTAAAGCCAATTATATTTAACATTTCGTGTCGATGCAAAATAATAACGACTCTTTGAATAATTCTAGATTATTAATAATTAAATAATTATAAGTCTAGACTAACAAACTTTTGATTCATTGTTGCGCGTATAATTGTTTTACGAGTCAAGAAATGATCAAATATATCTTGTAATGTCACGCAAAATTCCAAATTATAGAAAAAAACTTTGGAATTAAAGGTCTGTTTCGTGTATTTCAGAAGCCACAAAATATGGCATTTATGCGGTACATTTGGATTTTTACAATTTTAGGTATGTTAGAATTTTTTATAAATCGTATCGTGCGAAAGAATTTTAATTATATTTTTCTTTTTTGTCCTAAACAACAATTAATATTTCAGTTGCAGAACAAGTATGGGCAGATTTCAAAGTTTCACCGCACGATCTAACAGTTCGATTAAATGGTCAAGCTTTATTCGAGTTGTACCTGACGTAAGTAATTCTGAACAAAGCGTTAACTTTATCTAATAGAGTTCATTGTTCAATGTTTATATATCTTTTTTATGTTCTTTGATATTATACTTTATTGTTTTAATTAACTACATAGTTATAATTAAAAAACATAATAAATAGTACTAACGATTGAACAATGTTTTTATGCAGGAAAAATCTATCTGAAAGTGTATTTGTAAGAATAGAAGTGCAACATCCAGATTTAGTTGGTGTTGTTCCATCCAATATCAGTATTGAAAATAATACAAAGAGCAAATGGAATATAACTGTGAACGGCCTCGATGCAGGACACTCAATTGTTAGTGTTAATGTTACGCCAAACGATGTCGCGGAGTAAGTATTTCTTTTTTTTTCCAAGTTTTAAAAGTAATATTGTAAGTCTTATAAAACAAAAAAACACTTTTGATATCAAACTCCAAAGTATATTGAACTTGTTTCTCTTTGGTTTGCTAATAATGTTTATGCATTGATCCATAAAAAACATGGATATAAGATAAAAGAAATTAGCTAAATTAATCCCTACTCCTTTACCCCTTCTGTATCAAATACAGTTGGGTTATGACCTGGGACAACATCAATATTTATTTTTGTGGCCAAGTTTCGAAAGATTTTGATCGGCATTACGTTTACTAGTATCCAGTGGTTTGCAGAGATAACCTTCCGACCTATACTTGCCAGCGGATCCTTAACAAAAAGTTCAGTCAGTCTGTGTTCAGATTTTGAGCAAACTATTTCCTGCTCCGACTAGAAAACTAGCTATTCGTTACGAACGTTTTAATTTATTTAATTTTCTTTTTTTAATGAAAAAAATTTAGCGTGATTATTTCTATCGATTAACTGTATATTTTAATACTTGGCCTGGAAAGTTTGTGTTAAACGAATAGAATCTTTAAAAATTGATACTAAAAAATAATGACGCTTTTCAAAGTGATTTTAATACCTCAAGATCAGTTAAACAAAAGTGATTTAAAGTAAGAGACACGAATAAAAACTTTGATGCATTTTATACGTTAAATGCTGTATCACAAAATTTGTGTTAAATTTGCTACGGTGCTTAATTTCGGATATTTTTACAGTTTTTCACAAGCATTTGTCAGAGTGACAGTTGAAAAATCGGATATACTGTACCACATAAGTACTGCGGTAGGATGGATATATTTTCTAGCATGGAGCGTGAGCTTCTATCCACAAATATACAGCAATTATAAACGCAAAAGTGTTGTAGGATTAAATTTCGATTATTTATCGTTAAACCTGGTTGGTTTTATTATGTACGCTCTGTTTAATTGTGGTCTATTTTGGATCCCAGAAGTTGAGGTGAGTTAAGCGATATTTTTTTTTTTTTTCTTTTTAATCTTAAGCTAATTTAAGGTTGCAATTTTTTATAGCTCGAATACTTTCGAAGATATCCAAAAGGTTTAAATCCTGTACAAGTGAATGATATTTTTTTCGCCTTACACGCAGTATTTGCGACTGTGATAACGATTATTCAATGCTTTATTTATGAGGTAACTAATCAAAATTAATTGCAAATGAATATTTTGTAATTTTATAGAATTTTTCTTTCTTTTTTTTTTTTATTATCTTTAATCAAGGTATTATCATTTCAGATAGGAAATCAAAGGGTATCCAATATAGCACGTACTATTCACGTAGTATTTGCAATATTTGTCTTAATTTCTATACTGCTATCTACAGCAAAAACTATAACGTGGCTTGATTTCTTGTATTATTGTAGTTATGTTAAATTAAGTATAACGTTAATTAAATACGTTCCACAAGCATTTTACAATTACAAAAGGAAATCCACCGATGGTTGGAGTATTGGCAACATATTTTTAGACTTCACCGGTGGTATTTTATCAATGTTACAGATGATACTAAATGCATACAATTATGGTAATGTATACAAAGCAAATGCACAACTTAAACATAACGTTAATGTTTCATAGAAAGTGTTTAATCGATAATAATTTTTTAGACGATTGGGAGAGTATTTTTGGAGATCCAACCAAATTCGGTTTGGGATTTTTTTCTGTTGCATTTGATGTATTTTTCATAATACAACATTACGTTTTATATAGGTACGTATAATTTTTAATTCGTTATCATAAATCATATTTTCACTAACAATATCATAAAATTGTAAGTAACACTGGCACTTTTTGGAAAGTTACTAACATTAATTACGTTAGTGAGCATTAAAAAAATGCATATTGCTTGTATTAATACACCATTGAAACGATAATAAAAATTTTATGCATAAGTTTGCTTTAAATGTTATTGTGTTTGTTGCACGTGCAAAAGTGTAAACGATCTACACGCTTCGTACTTTCTATTTATTTTAACTTTTGATATTTTATTATTTCGTAACAAATTAAAATTGGTTACTTTCTAATATCTGTAAATGTAATTAATAAGATTTATAGTCAATATCTTGAATAGATTCAGACGCTAACACGTGATTGTACATGTGCGTGTGTAAGATGTAATACAAAATTTCATCTTTACTACTTATTATCTGCTTAAGTGCTATGGAGTTAAATTCTTTTACGTATGTACGCGCTTTTTCTATAATAAATTATAGATACGAGGCAACAACAGAATTTGGATTTTACAGATTTATGGGTGAAAAGATGGTTGACCTCAAACACAGAATATAAGCATCTCTCGCCACCAATTTTATTTTAAAATCATCTCGCATCTGTATAGTTTTTCCTTCCATGATACTCATTTTGTATTACACAAACTATTACAGAGTAAGTGACCTAATTCCAAGAAGTAACGAAGTATTTCATAAACCAATCAATTCGTGTGACCATGAGTGTATAGAGAGACCGGGTTGTGTTTATGTTAGGTTTGTTCATGTATTTTGAAAATTTATTCTTCCTGTCGCTAAGTGTACATAAATAAAATAAGAAAAATCTCGATTAATAGTTGTAAATACACTAATGTGCCAAATGACATTCCAAATAAAAGTATGCATTTAGTATTTATCCAATATTATTCAAATTTTCCGAATAAGAATGATTGTGTTTTCCGATCGCAGCGCGCAAGAGTGAAAATTCAATACGTAACCTTTCATTGTTCGATATGAATAATTATAAGTAATTATTTTTAATTTTTAAACTTTGTAATTGTTCATATTTTTGTGCATTTTAACCTAATTATAAATATCAACATTTATTACGTTTCAAAATTAAGCTATCATTTTAAGCAGTATACTCTATCGTGGTGCTACAACATTCAAGCATGCGGCATGTATCGAAGCTGTCTTTATAACATGGGATAAATTATTCATAATAAAGTGATTGTTAGCTGTCCAATTATTAGAACTTGAAAAATTTTTTATAATTTTGCGTTATCGTACTGAATTACGTGTCGAGCAAACAATTTCCTATGACCGGTGTTTTTATATTTCATTTTAGTAGAAAACTTTTATAAGCTCTACAATCTTTTTCATTATGTTCCTGTGATGAAGTCAAACAATAGAATAATATTTCGATATCAAGAATTTCCAGTGAGATATCGAAACCAGAGGAGAATTAACGTTTATATAAATGGTGTGTCACAGTTTAGAGTAAATCAAATATTGCACGACTGTGTATATGCGAACGTATATATATACGTATGTGTGTGTTTCCGAGTGTATTGTATCAAATTTACTAACAGCACTAATTAAACTAACATCGTGCGATGAACGACCACTGACCAAATATCACTGAGAAAACGTGTATCATAAAAGTAGGATCGCTCGCTAGACACAATCTCATTCTCCCTATTCACACCTTTGCATTGAAAAGCTATATATATATATATATATTGTATAGATTACTTTCCACAGGGATCGTAAAGAATACGTTAAAATACCTGGTAACGATTACGAAGAATCGGAAGAAAATGCATCAAGTAGTACGCTTGCTTGATTCTGTGTCACTAGTATCAACCGAATGCTTATTTATATTTATTATAATAAAGAACGACCTGTTTATATCTACGATTTAAACGCGGAAACCAACACCGACATTGCTATCGACCCCATGATGATCGAGTTGGATACGTTAGATAAAATTTTATTCTTACCGAGTAACGTGTAGCGTGTTCATCTATGAAAATTGCAAAACCAGGAAGAACAGTATCAAAGGAAGAGAAAATTGTACGCACTTATGCAAAACTTTTCACAAAACCAAATAATTTGCTTTTACTTTTAACATAAAGTTACGTGCTCCACACGAACCGATTACACGCAACGAACTGTTAGAACCGCAAAGATTTTTACATTTCAAACAAGTATCGATACTTCGATTCGATTCGATAAACCATGGCCATCTATTGCGGTACACGTGATCTATCCGGCAGAACGTGTTCCATAAGGTTATTGATATTGTTTACTAAAAAAAAAAAAAAAGAGGTAAGTTTACGTTACTTTTTATTTAATTGTACAAAATTTTATAGAATAGATATAATTGTTAAGTAACAGATGATAAATATAACATTAACGAGTAGTATTTAAATTGTGATGTAGATGTAGATTTCAATTCAAGTCTTGAGTATAACCTCTTTGCACCGATACCGACTTGTATATATACGTGAATTCTCGTATTTTTTTATCAATCCTTTATTGCAATGACGTTATTAATTATTTATGACATAATATAGTTACATGTCATTGGTTTTTTAAATGTATATTCATATTTCAGAATGAATATCTTTTCACTTTTACGAACAACACAGTCTACGTTATCCCTCCATAGGAATCTCAATTGTTGGACGGCAGCAATAACAAAGAAGCATAGAAAAACATACTTACACAGTTACCCTGTACAACTTGTTTTACCAGACGGTAGTAGTATTAACATTGATTACCACGAACCAAGAGGAATAATTACTCTCCCTTTTAATCTCGATACCCTTTCCAAAGAGGAACGTCAAATGAGGTTAGAGAAACGTAAAGTCATAACTAAAGTAAAGGTAGTTGAGGAATACGTAGATGATTTCGACGAATCTGAATTTTATAATATAAAATAATCGGCATGCTGCGCTTGATTGTATTATTGCACGAGTAGTACATACTACATGAAACTCGTGTCATGACTTTTATATACATATAAAATATATAATTGATAAATTATTTACTCAGTTTTCTATGTTGTATCAAAATGATCTGTATTATAGTTACACGTTACGTATTAAATATAATTTAATAAAATTATAAATGTACATATAAAATCAATTGTATCTGTCTTCCTATTATAAGTATCGTCAACATTCAACGAGCTTACATCGTATAAAATATAGGATCAATATGTTTTGACGCATTCGATACAGCGGAAACAATTTTTATACAAGACCTCTGCAACTGTAATCGACAGGTTAATAATAGTATGTTTGGTTATACTTCTTTAACGTTGGTTTTAGTTCGTATATGAACGTCGTATATGCGGTCGCAATTATCGATGAAAAAGTGAAAGTAAACGATTATAGTTTTCTTTGCATCTAATAAGTGTCTCGCGTGGCTTTGTCATTATCATAAACGCACGTTTTCTCCATGCACGCTACAAGTATAGAGAGAATCGAACACGTCGGTAAAAAAAAAAAAAAAAAACATTACGCTTTAGAACTGTCCGTGAAAAGAAAATTCAAACCGAGCAACATGAGATGATTGCATCGATTATTCGTTTCGTTTTTATTTTTATTTTCCTTGGTGAATACCAACAACTATGACGATCTCCCTGATGAACTTTCTCTGGCTACCACGTCCGAGTATACGCGTCTACTTCCGTTGGTCTTCGCGTTAATCGTGAGTAATTGCCGAAGAAAATTGCAGACGAACATTTAACGGCGCAGGAAAAAAAAAAAAAAAAAAAAAATGAAAGAATCGAAAGTGACAAACGGTTTGTAAATATCAGATAATAAAGAGGGAATGGAAAGTGTTTTTTATCGTTTAGGAAATATATAAAAAAATCATCGAGATTGACAAGGTTTTACTTTGGTTTTGTAAAGATTAAGTTTTCCTAGTTTACTTTGGACGAAACCAAAACGATTTGGTACTGTAAATTTTACTATTTGTAACCGTGTTATATTAAAAAAAAAAAAAAATAATAATAATAGTGATAAAGAAATAAATGAATGCTGGTACGTATTAAAAATCAGACAAAAGTCTTAAAGAGAGAACGGAAGTGATAACAGGAAAAGACAACTCTGCGTCGATTGCATTAATCGATCTTAATTAGCGATTGTTCGCGAAAGCGAGCCACGATCCTTTCTATCGCGAGAAGGGGTAGCCAAGAGTCCATTTTCGGTTTCGGTACGATGATATAATGTTTGGTAATGCGTTGTTCGCATGTGATTGTACGGATGCTTTCGATAGCAGTGAAACTCCTCTATTGCGACAACCTAAGAAAATTTTGCGGCCTATGTTAGGCAACGACATGTAGCGTACGAGCGAGCCATCGGGTGTCGGAACGCATTAAGAATTAAATAGCAGCAGCTCGTTGCACACCTAATAGTTTTGTGCGATATGGAAACAGTGCTGTTCTCTGGAATGTTCTGAACGCTTTTATCAAAACTTTGTTAACAAGAATATTTGCTCAATTTGAAGAAACAAATATTTTAATAATTCAGTACTTCGTTTCACTAATTAAATTGTATTGGTATTTATAATTAAATTAAACGTGTCTAATTATTGTCCAATTAAGTCTAATATCGATAGTTAAAGAAAAGACTGAACGGGGAGTTTCGCTTTAAAGCTTTAAGGGAGGCTATAACGAAACCCTTCGTACGCTCAATGAATCGATCTTCTACGAAAAGATAAAATTGTCATCGACGACAGACCGAAGAGATCGCGTTGGAGGGATTGATCGCCGTCGGGAGACACGGCAAGTAAACACCGTTCGTTTATGGCAGGTAAAGAGACACGGTAACACCATGGTGGGAGTCAGTTCTGTTATAGTAGGCCACGAGGTAGCAGCTCTGGTGTTCCTGCAGGTGTAGCACGATCGCTCGAACTCTCTCTTAGTTTCTGCTGGCGCTCCAAGCTTCTCGTTTTGCCGGAGTGCACCGCTCCGTGAAAACCGAGCTCCGAGATCGCCTCGAAAGCGATCCGGACAATGAAAACGTGAAATCCGTACAGTATCTCGTGATATATCGGTGATCGAACGATCCAGTTGCTCAAAACCTGGCGAATCGACATCGAATTGCATCGACAAGAACCCCTTTGATTCGCTGTTGCGTTCGCCAGAAGACAAATCGGTCGCAACTTTTGGTTGTCAACGATAAAACGTTGACATGAAACGACGTCGTTTTTATCGATTGTTAACGAGCTGAGAATGTGATCGTATTTGAAAAGTGTCCGGATTGTAAGCGATCAATGAACCGCGCGAACAATCTTTTCGCCAATCGAGTAAGCGATCGTGCAAGTATAGACCGTACAAGCGGTGCGCTCGATGATTCTTGATCGCCTGAGCGTCTGAAGTGCGTCGAGTCTTTCGAAGGAGAAAGCAGGAGAAGTTGAAGAGTTCAGCCAGCTGAAAAAAAACGTCTCTCCTTGACAATCACGTCATTCGTCAAATTTAGCCTCGTTTCTAATTTTTCCTTCAAGAATTTCTTCTCTTTCGAAATCATAGACCGTTCATCGAACGGTAACATTTGTGTCTATCGAAGAATGAAAATCAATTGTTGAGACACAAGATAGAGCACATGCATCGAACGGCGAGGAGAAATCGATAGAGAGAAACATAAGATCGTATTCCTTCGTCGATCGAGCAAGTCACGACGGCTCCGATCGATCGTCTATTTTTTCTTCCTATCCGATGTCAAACGCTTAATAGTTTCTCCATTGTTTTTCTCAATTTTTATCAATTTTTCGTCGGCCAACAAAGCGGACGAGAGAATGAAAGCACTTTGAATCTTGCGCGTTACAAAGTTTCTTACCGTGAACGGCGAACGGCGAACACGTGCTCTCCTTGGATTTTCAAACCGGTACGCGGATGATGGATTTTTAAGAAGAACTCGTCTTCCCAGCTGGTTCACAAACGTGAGATGATTGGCAAACTCTTGTTGGGTTTTTCGATACTCGGATGCATCAACCTCTATGGTACGTATTTTATATTTGATTTACTTTCTAGTCGTGACTTTCTAAGCAACTTTTAAATTGTATTTTTATAATTTTCAATTAAAACCTACTCCATGTGTTAAATAGGTTTCATTATGTACGCCACGATACAGAATGAAAAAATTAATTAAACGGTCCTACAATAATTGAGGTAAACACGTAGCGTTCGAGTGACTTACTTTTGGCACCTGCAACCATGGGTTTTTTTCATTCTCTCAACGTACACTTCGTAAATTCCGTTCTATGAACCGTTAACGAATCGAGGACAATTATTTAATCATGTAATCGGACACTGAGGTCACCGACGGCGACGTCTTCAATTTTAAGCGTGTTTCTTAACCCGTGTCTGACCACTAACGCCTGTTTTCACTTGCCGCGTTGGGTGAGGCCCAAGGAATTTTTCCCTTGAAACGACCCGTGCTCGTAACTTTGCTTCGTCAATTTGTATCAATAAGAAGTAGTATTCAACAATCGTATCGTAAAAGAATTTAATTTTTTCGCTGCTAAATTTCAAATTATTGCATCTGTACCTCCTAAAAACCATCGTTCTTCGTAACTTGGAGATGAAAATTGAAAAAATTGCAAACGATATTTTCTCGATTCATGTTCGATGATCCGTAGTCGATCGCGTGGAAACAGTCAGCTGCGACGGAGATGAAAACTCGGTCTAGGTACAAATTTCACGGGCAGCTCGTAAGTGAGGCACGTTGTGGCGCACGGTGTAGTTATTTCACAGTCAGTGAAAGCGACTCTGTCGTGGCACTAATATTATATGCACGCGTCCCGCACGCTTCGTGCAAATTGTCTCCAAAAATTGCGCCGGTTCGAACGCGAAATTCGCAAAGAAATTTCCCCGCGTGTTCATCGCGTGAAACGCGCGACACTGACGCTAGATTGCGAAAACGGTCTTCACGGTAGGATTACAAAACTTCGCAAAAATTATATCTTGGAACGAAGTCTATCATTCGTTAGGCTGAAAAAAGCAAACAAGTTTTAGGCACGACTAACGCGTTAAGATTCTCACTGTCGTAATAGATAATTGTTGCGTACCTTAATTTTAGTTAAAAAAAAAAAAAAAGCATAACCGATCATATTTTTATAATGGTTTTTATAATATTGCGTAGATAATCCATACGTACATATGTACATAAATTTTCATCGTGCCCGTGACCGTGAAACTGGATCCAGTTACTTTCCTTATCCTTAACAGACAGCATTTAATCGCTGTTGTCCTAAGATGCTTAAGCAAATAAAAGAGAGCAAGGTAGAAAAACATGGAACCAGTTTGCTGATTCAAAGTTATTCGATCGCTCTGTTGAATATTGGCAAAAGGAAGAAAGAATTTTCGGAACAATCAGGAAAATTTCACATGCCCATAAGACTTCCTTCGTTAATTGCTTTCTTTTGTAATTAATTCGATGCATTTTCACGCAAATCTATTCTACATATCAAAACAATGAAGTTCGCAAACGCTTTCTTTTTCAGTAATAGCCTACTTTCGAAATGCGTACAAAGACGGTTTTTACTTCGTGCGTATTTTGGACACGAATAGTCCGCGACAGTTCATCGACAGCGATACTCCTTCGTTCTCAATTCTGAACGATTCACGCGACCGTTTCAAATTATTATTACAGGTACTATGGATCGTATCTAATTTTCCTAATATAAGTGTCACGTCGTCGCCTCTTGACACGAATCAGATTTGTCAACTGACTCATGACGGATCTGACCCTTTTTCGGCCAGAATTCTGCGATCCGGCCGCCTTTCTCCACGCACGTAATTTCTCTCGACGAAGGAGGATCATAGGATCATAGGATCACGCGTATCAAAGTAGTCGCACGTTTCGAATCGGTTGGCAGACGAGACCTTCGAATTTCATGACCTAGTCGCCTATTGCGCTGGTGTTAAAATGATTCAGCGGTATACCGTATTCAGCGGTAGGCCATTAGGATATTGAAACGCGCGTGCTTTTAAATTTTACCACAAAAGTTCCTTTATAAAAGAAGAGACCGCTTCGCCAAATATCTTCCGAACACTAATTGCTTATACTTTTTAAGGTACTTCTGACTAATATTGATCGTCAAATACGGAGACACGCTTTAAGAAAAATAACAAAATTTAACCGATCAATTACGTAGAAAGCTGCGTACAATTCGGAGAGTTGCAAGTACGTAGTAGGTAAC
This sequence comes from Ctenoplectra terminalis, assembly GCA_019453375.1. Classification (NCBI taxonomy): domain Eukaryota; kingdom Metazoa; phylum Arthropoda; class Insecta; order Hymenoptera; family Apidae; genus Ctenoplectra; species Ctenoplectra terminalis. The sequence continues at coordinate 199,840 of SMSQ01025940.1, forward strand.
CGTGCGTCCATCGAGGTGCAAAGTAATTTTGAAATACCGTTCCACAACCGGCCAGGGACAACGAACTGTTTCCCTTTTCCGTTGTTGCACGTCTGGTACATAATTGTACGTTGCTCTCGTGGTTTCTTTTTGTCAGTAATTTCGGTGTCATCGCAGTCAGCGGGGCGGAAATACGACGCGTTGCAACAGAAAAAAAGGAGAAGCAGGAAGGAAGGAAAGAAAAACTCGGAAGATTCGATTCCGATTACACGGTGAACGAGAACGGAACGCGAGAAGTCGATGATGCGAGCATGACTCTGCGATCGACGGAAAAATCGACGTCTAGCGCATAATTTATTCCTCGTCGAGACTTCAGTCTAGGCTTCTTTCGAGATCAATGACACTCCCATTATTTATCGCGCAAGAAGTTTCAGATTACGTCAGTTACGTGGTGCGATTAAAGTAAAAGGTAGTTATTCAGTAGCGAAACAATTAAGAGTTCTCCGATTAACTTGGCGGAAGTAAATTTCCTTCGTTTGAGTAACGGTGCACAAATATTCGTAAGGTCGCATCCTTCGCGTGCAAATTTTTCCCAACAATCGTTTTGTGATCCGCCACTGTGAAACGCTGGCAAGGTCTTTGGTCTCTTTTGTTATACTTTTGTCGAAGAATAGCTTTCGAAAGTTTCCTAAACGCATCCTGTTACTTTAATTCGTACTAGCATTTTAGTATTTCAAGCCTTCTTCTTAGCGTGATAATGGGTCATAATAAGTTTAGCGACTGTTCCGTGATCGTTGCGTGACTATAAACGAAACAGTGTCGATCGAGTTCTGACAAGAAAACGACGGAAGTTAATTCCGAGCAACACGTCAACAGTTGTGTAATTTAACTTATTATCTCACTTCAAACATTTCAAATATTTCCATTAATTATTTCTCTTCTTTTATATTTGTTTTTAACGTTTCCCAATCTTTCTATCCGAGTTAACACGTTTTTGTGCGGCAAACCGGGGATGAGGAGATAACAAGAGATACCGCACGGACGCAAACTCGCGGTACAAATCAACGAATTATGGTTTGATCGGTATAAAACTCGTTCACGCGTGTTCGGATGTACGTAGGTAGAATTTGAGAATTTCTAAAGTCAAAGTTAGCTGGTACTTTCTCCGTTCGTTTCCTTTTTTCCACTCTGCACACGAATCCTTTATGGGAACGACTGGTACTTTGAAACGAACGATCGGTCTGTCTACACGCGCTTATCTCCAGTCCTAATTCTTTAATATTGACTTTAACATTTTTTTAGAAATACTTTGAAGTACTTAGAAATTATCTTTGAATTTTATCAATGCATAAAATTCTAGGAGAATGGTATGTTTATCATATTAATGCTCGAAAGTAAAAAATACTTCCAGGTTAGTATTTTCATTAACTGCAAGTCCACTTTCGAGTAAATATTTCCGACACTTCAGACGTCGTTTCGAAGCCAAACATTATTTTACCCAGTTCTGAGGCGATGCATAAGCGTTAAACAAAGAGAGAAGTTACTCTCGAAAGCGTAATACTTAAACCACACCCTCTACCAATTATCGTATATAAATTTAATTTTCACATCTTTTACTGCCGTTCACCGCCTCCGCCAACTTTCTCTCTATTCATTGCCGTTTCGTTTTCCATCGTCAGACCTTGACTATTGAACACACGTATGCCTCGAATATCGATCCGTCATAGTTATAATTTCCGTTTAAACAAACCAAACATCTTCAACTTTCTCTATTAAGAAATCGATCGATCTCCGAGAGACTTAACCTTTTGATGATTTCAATGCACAGAGACGCACGCTTACGTCAGATTTCCGGAACAGAAAAAAAAAAAACGCGACTAACATTCAAAGCAAGGCGAATGCCCTTTCCGTTGTACAAATTACGAAACAACGAGTACTTATTGTCCACTTCCCGCTCTTGTCCTCTTCCTCTTAAACCGGTGGCCTTCCGGTTAGAAATTCATCGCTACTCGGTCTGACCAGTGAGAGCCGTTCACGATCTTCCGACTTCTTGCGACCGTGATCGTTTCAATTTATAGGCGCATTTGAGCACAAAAGTTTCCGGTTTTCTTCCGTTTATCTACGCCACTTATCTTGAACGTCTTGAAACTACACTACAATTGTCTGTACCCGATATGCAAACCAAAAACTATCCTTGACATTTAATCCCATTTATTTTGTAAGCTCTTTTTCTCGAGTAACAACTATATTGGTTTAAGTTTTATAAAAAAAGAAAAGCAAAAATTGTTTTTTTCAAATTGATTAGTTATCTCATAAATGGGTCACCGCGACCAGAATTGTGTCGTTTCAACGAATCTTTTGATCCGATTACGCTCTTGAGAAGCGGTAACGAGCAGGGACCTTGAAAGTAGATTCATCGTATCTTCGTGAACGGTGAAACGAGAAAGGTGTGACTCGTAGGGATCGGTAACTTTCATCGACAACTATCGTCACGTGGTTGCGTCCACTTTCCGCGTAAATCCTTTCAGATGCAAAAGCATTCGACCCGTGGGACGCGTATCCTTCCACGTGCATCCAGACTGCGAGAAATACTTCTCTCCTTCCTTTCCTTCTGCTGTGACCAACAGAAGTCTTTTCGTTCGATTCCTCGCGTCACTTTTGAGATCCACTACTGCAACACGCGGCGCGTGTTTAATTCTCCGGCCATCTGTCCGCTTCGATCACTTTCTTTTCGCTTTCAAGCTCCTCCTCGTTTTCACGAACCAAGACCTTTCCGGTCCAGGACACCTCGGCGATTAATCACTCTTCTTCCAACCTTTTTATAGACAGATTTCTATGCCTCTTTACCGAGAACACGATCTTACTTCCTTCTTCACCGTTTGCGAGTTACTCTTTCCCTTCGTTGATATCGGAGTCCGAGATCCTGTTCGGTGTAACAGAACAGAGTTTCGTAACGGGTTTCCACGATGAATGCGAGGCCAGGCCAAGAATTCAGTTTTAAGGTCAGGGGCATAGGGACAGCGGACGATCGGTGCCAAGCAAGAATAGCAGCATAACGGTTCAACATTCGACTTTTCTTATCGGAGAGGAGTGGTCAGGATTTAAGTAAAAAAAAACTTAAGATCAACGCGTTGATCTCCTAATTTAGGTCGTGAAAAGTGAGTTGAAGAGATTGGAGTAAAAGGGACGAAAAGGTCGCGAAAGAGTCACCGATCGTTGGATAAAAAACACCGGTTATGCCTCTAGAGTTCAATGACATCGGCTCGCTGGAAACTGTGTCACTATCCGATTTTAAGATCGGTCCTTCTCCGATCTGTTCCACCTTGATTACTCGTTGCGTTATCGAAACGGTGAATCAGTTTAGGGACGCAGGCGTCTGGCGCGATGCAAAAAATCATCGGTTCTGATTGTAAAAACCAGTTCACGCCTGCGACGTTCGAATCACGACTATGACCTACATGGAACAAGCTTTGTATTCTTCTCACGAGAAATTACTCTTTGGTTGCATGTTCCGAAACGATATTGTTTACCGTAGAAATTCGTCGAACTCGATCGCAATCTGTCAAGAACAATCCGGATGCACGAGATGTCAGTGATACCAGAACAATGGAGAAGCGTTGGTTGCGTGGTTCGTTTTTGTCGGTCGCTTCCTGTCCTTTTGTTCGTGAGCAATAAATTGCATGAACGGATGGAAGATGTGTAAACACGCTGATATTCAACGGAACCAAGAGTTGTTAGAGCAGAGAAATAATTTGTTCCAAGTTGTTATCGTGAAGCGAAGATTCGTTTGTTCGCGGTACTCGAAAAATTGTTCGAATAATAGTAGAGTCGCGATGACTCGAACAGGTACTTTCAATTGTGCGAAGAGTATCGTAAGAGTGAATTTATATGAATAACGCATTCGATAGGTGTAATGTAAATGGAGCGCGAGAAAATAAATGCGATAAATGCGAGGTTAACGGAAAAGTGGTATCGCGGTAGCGATATTAAATAATGGATTGAAAAATCGGTGGAACTCGATGGCATCTCGAGGAACTAGACTATAAGTCGTTGCTGCTACAACGGTGTAGGAGTCATTGCAGGAAGCTTGCAAAGTGTCTTGGTACCGTTAAATTTCTAAACTGATCCAACCCACGATGTTTCGAATACCTACGTATCCAACGCTTCGTCTCTCCCAATCCGACGTCCGCTCGGAACGTCTGTTTCTACTACAAAAGCTATCTAGGAGAATCTAACCGTTACAAGAAACGAATACTCTGTCGCTAAACATAATGCTAATTTAATCTTGCTTAGAATCAGACTACATTATGCGGATTTGACGCTCTCGTTGGCTAAAAAGCGACTCGGGCTTCCAGACTGTACGATTATCAGACTTGAATTATTAATTAAAATGCCTTGATTGCAACATTGTGAACGTACGTACAGGATTCAGCACCGTAAATGCACACAGGTATCCCATTACGGTTAACGAAGGTGAAGCAGTATTCTAAATATTCTAAAGCGATTTCGAAAGCTTCGATCGAGTCGTCCAGGGAATCATCTACGCTGAATCGATCGCGTACGCAATTAACATCGATCTCGCGTGTCCTCCTTCAGTTATAGCTTCGTCGATCCTACCGATACTATTCACAATGGAGAAGTATATTCTTCGATCAATCGAAAGTAGATTTCCGCTTCGTCATTCCTTAATTAAATAGAAATCACTGTACACGAATTCACAATTTATTATGTCGGATTATCAGAAAATCTTTGTACCAATAAGACGAAGGATTTATTTGTACGACAATTGGTCCTTTATAATCACTGTGACGTAAGCTAATTTTATCTCGCTTCGATACACCAGCGTTTAAAAGCCACCGTTATTCAACAAAATAAATCAGAACACTGAGATCTATTTTTGCCTGATTGGAGCGTACAAGCCGAACGTGGAAGAAAAACAAATCAGCAGGGTTGACGTAGCCAATTTCAGTCCGACACTCCTCGTATTTCGTAATCGCGATAGACTTTTCCCACGAATTATATAAATCTGTCGATCTAGTAGCGACAGTTGTTGCGGAATTCAATTGGAAACTGGAACAAAGGGTCCACATATGACAGACGCGTTTTCTCCAGTGTTTTCCGTCTCGTTAAGAGATCGATAATCATGGTTCGTTTCTCCGAGCAATTCAACGATCTAACCTCCAGTCGTGTGTGTAATTAATGGATTTCGCAATTACCTTTGCACTCGTTCTTTTCTAAATATTCAAATCATACAATTATGCCACTCGAATGAATAATTTAAACTGGATGTCTCCTTGCTTCTTGCAAAATGTATTCCCTCGGTAATCGCAGTTTACTAGCTCAAGAATTATATTTTTCATCG
>SMSQ01025940.1:211200-282021 GCA_019453375.1 Ctenoplectra terminalis
TACTATTCACGTAGTATTTGCAATATTTGTCTTAATTTCTATACTGCTATCTACAGCAAAAACTATAACGTGGCTTGATTTCTTGTATTATTGTAGTTATGTTAAATTAAGTATAACGTTAATTAAATACGTTCCACAAGCATTTTACAATTACAAAAGGAAATCCACCGATGGTTGGAGTATTGGCAACATATTTTTAGACTTCACCGGTGGTATTTTATCAATGTTACAGATGATACTAAATGCATACAATTATGGTAATGTATACAAAGCAAATGCACAACTTAAACATAACGTTAATGTTTCATAGAAAGTGTTTAATCGATAATAATTTTTTAGACGATTGGGAGAGTATTTTTGGAGATCCAACCAAATTCGGTTTGGGATTTTTTTCTGTTGCATTTGATGTATTTTTCATAATACAACATTACGTTTTATATAGGTACGTATAATTTTTAATTCGTTATCATAAATCATATTTTCACTAACAATATCATAAAATTGTAAGTAACACTGGCACTTTTTGGAAAGTTACTAACATTAATTACGTTAGTGAGCATTAAAAAAATGCATATTGCTTGTATTAATACACCATTGAAACGATAATAAAAATTTTATGCATAAGTTTGCTTTAAATGTTATTGTGTTTGTTGCACGTGCAAAAGTGTAAACGATCTACACGCTTCGTACTTTCTATTTATTTTAACTTTTGATATTTTATTATTTCGTAACAAATTAAAATTGGTTACTTTCTAATATCTGTAAATGTAATTAATAAGATTTATAGTCAATATCTTGAATAGATTCAGACGCTAACACGTGATTGTACATGTGCGTGTGTAAGATGTAATACAAAATTTCATCTTTACTACTTATTATCTGCTTAAGTGCTATGGAGTTAAATTCTTTTACGTATGTACGCGCTTTTTCTATAATAAATTATAGATACGAGGCAACAACAGAATTTGGATTTTACAGATTTATGGGTGAAAAGATGGTTGACCTCAAACACAGAATATAAGCATCTCTCGCCACCAATTTTATTTTAAAATCATCTCGCATCTGTATAGTTTTTCCTTCCATGATACTCATTTTGTATTACACAAACTATTACAGAGTAAGTGACCTAATTCCAAGAAGTAACGAAGTATTTCATAAACCAATCAATTCGTGTGACCATGAGTGTATAGAGAGACCGGGTTGTGTTTATGTTAGGTTTGTTCATGTATTTTGAAAATTTATTCTTCCTGTCGCTAAGTGTACATAAATAAAATAAGAAAAATCTCGATTAATAGTTGTAAATACACTAATGTGCCAAATGACATTCCAAATAAAAGTATGCATTTAGTATTTATCCAATATTATTCAAATTTTCCGAATAAGAATGATTGTGTTTTCCGATCGCAGCGCGCAAGAGTGGAAATTCAATACGTAACCTTTCATTGTTCGATATGAATAATTATAAGTAATTATTTTTAATTTTTAAACTTTGTAATTGTTCATATTTTTGTGCATTTTAACCTAATTATAAATATCAACATTTATTACGTTTCAAAATTAAGCTATCATTTTAAGCAGTATACTCTATCGTGGTGCTACAACATTCAAGCATGCGGCATGTATCGAAGCTGTCTTTATAACATGGGATAAATTATTCATAATAAAGTGATTGTTAGCTGTCCAATTATTAGAACTTGAAAAATTTTTTATAATTTTGCGTTATCGTACTGAATTACGTGTCGAGCAAACAATTTCCTATGACCGGTGTTTTTATATTTCATTTTAGTAGAAAACTTTTATAAGCTCTACAATCTTTTTCATTATGTTCCTGTGATGAAGTCAAACAATAGAATAATATTTCGATATCAAGAATTTCCAGTGAGATATCGAAACCAGAGGAGAATTAACGTTTATATAAATGGTGTGTCACAGTTTAGAGTAAATCAGTTATTGCACGACTGTGTATATGCGAACGTATATATATACGTATGTGTGTGTTTCCGAGTGTATTGTATCAAATTTACTAACAGCACTAATTAAACTAACATCGTGCGATGAACGACCACTGACCAAATATCACTGAGAAAACGTGTATCATAAAAGTAGGATCGCTCGCTAGACACAATCTCATTCTCCCTATTCACACCTTTGCATTGAAAAGCTATATATATATATATATATTGTATAGATTACTTTCCACAGGGATCGTAAAGAATACGTTAAAATACCTGGTAACGATTACGAAGAATCGGAAGAAAATGCATCAAGTAGTACGCTTGCTTGATTCTGTGTCACTAGTATCAACCGAATGCTTATTTATATTTATTATAATAAAGAACGACCTGTTTATATCTACGATTTAAACGCGGAAACCAACACCGACATTGCTATCGACCCCATGATGATCGAGTTGGATACGTTAGATAAAATTTTATTCTTACCGAGTAACGTGTAGCGTGTTCATCTATGAAAATTGCAAAACCAGGAAGAACAGTATCAAAGGAAGAGAAAATTGTACGCACTTATGCAAAACTTTTCACAAAACCAAATAATTTGCTTTTACTTTTAACATAAAGTTACGTGCTCCACACGAACCGATTACACGCAACGAACTGTTAGAACCGCAAAGATTTTTACATTTCAAACAAGTATCGATACTTCGATTCGATTCGATAAACCATGGCCATCTATTGCGGTACACGTGATCTATCCGGCAGAACGTGTTCCATAAGGTTATTGATATTGTTTACTAAAAAAAAAAAAAAAGAGGTAAGTTTACGTTACTTTTTATTTAATTGTACAAAATTTTATAGAATAGATATAATTGTTAAGTAACAGATGATAAATATAACATTAACGAGTAGTATTTAAATTGTGATGTAGATGTAGATTTCAATTCAAGTCTTGAGTATAACCTCTTTGCACCGATACCGACTTGTATATATACGTGAATTCTCGTATTTTTTTATCAATCCTTTATTGCAATGACGTTATTAATTATTTATGACATAATATAGTTACATGTCATTGGTTTTTTAAATGTATATTCATATTTCAGAATGAATATCTTTTCACTTTTACGAACAACACAGTCTACGTTATCCCTCCATAGGAATCTCAATTGTTGGACGGCAGCAATAACAAAGAAGCATAGAAAAACATACTTACACAGTTACCCTGTACAACTTGTTTTACCAGACGGTAGTAGTATTAACATTGATTACCACGAACCAAGAGGAATAATTACTCTCCCTTTTAATCTCGATACCCTTTCCAAAGAGGAACGTCAAATGAGGTTAGAGAAACGTAAAGTCATAACTAAAGTAAAGGTAGTTGAGGAATACGTAGATGATTTTGACGAATCTGAATTTTATAATATAAAATAATCGGCATGCTGCGCTTGATTGTATTATTGCACGAGTAGTACATACTACATGAAACTCGCGTCATGACTTTTATGTACATATAAAATATATAATTGATAAATTATTTACTCAGTTTTCTATGTTGTATCAAAATGATCTGTATTATAGTTACACGTTACGTATTAAATATAATTTAATAAAATTATAAATGTACATATAAAATCAATTGTATCTGTCTTCCTATTATAAGTATCGTCAACATTCAACGAGCTTACATCGTATAAAATATAGGATCAATATGTTTTGACGCATTCGATACAGCGGAAACAATTTTTATACAAGACCTCTGCAACTGTAATCGACAGGTTAATAATAGTATGTTTGGTTATACTTCTTTAACGTTGGTTTTAGTTCGTATATGAACGTCGTATATGCGGTCGCAATTATCGATGAAAAAGTGAAAGTAAACGATTATAGTTTTCTTTGCATCTAATAAGTGTCTCGCGTGGCTTTGTCATTATCATAAACGCACGTTTTCTCCATGCACGCTACAAGTATAGAGAGAATCGAACACGTCGGTAAAAAAAAAAAAAAAAAACATTACGCTTTAGAACTGTCCGTGAAAAGAAAATTCAAACCGAGCAACATGAGATGATTGCATCGATTATTCGTTTCGTTTTTATTTTTATTTTCCTTGGTGAATACCAACAACTATGACGATCTCCCTGATGAACTTTCTCTGGCTACCACGTCCGAGTATACGCGTCTACTTCCGTTGGTCTTCGCGTTAATCGTGAGTAATTGCCGAAGAAAATTGCAGACGAACATTTAACGGCGCAGGAAAAAAAAAAAAAAAAAAAAAAAAGAATCGAAAGTGACAAACGGTTTGTAAATATCAGATAATAAAGAGGGAATGGAAAGTGTTTTTTATCGTTTAGGAAATATATAAAAAAATCATCGAGATTGACAAGGTTTTACTTTGGTTTTGTAAAGATTAAGTTTTCCTAGTTTACTTTGGACGAAACCAAAACGATTTGGTACTGTAAATTTTACTATTTGTAACCGTGTTATATTAAAAAAAAAAAAAAATAATAATAATAGTGATAAAGAAATAAATGAATGCTGGTACGTATTAAAAATCAGACAAAAGTCTTAAAGAGAGAACGGAAGTGATAACAGGAAAAGACAACTCTGCGTCGATTGCATTAATCGATCTTAATTAGCGATTGTTCGCGAAAGCGAGCCACGATCCTTTCTATCGCGAGAAGGGGTAGCCAAGAGTCCATTTTCGGTTTCGGTACGATGATATAATGTTTGGTAATGCGTTGTTCGCATGTGATTGTACGGATGCTTTCGATAGCAGTGAAACTCCTCTATTGCGACAACCTAAGAAAATTTTGCGGCCTATGTTAGGCAACGACATGTAGCGTACGAGCGAGCCATCGGGTGTCGGAACGCATTAAGAATTAAATAGCAGCAGCTCGTTGCACACCTAATAGTTTTGTGCGATATGGAAACAGTGCTGTTCTCTGGAATGTTCTGAACGCTTTTATCAAAACTTTGTTAACAAGAATATTTGCTCAATTTGAAGAAACAAATATTTTAATAATTCAGTACTTCGTTTCACTAATTAAATTGTATTGGTATTTATAATTAAATTAAACGTGTCTAATTATTGTCCAATTAAGTCTAATATCGATAGTTAAAGAAAAGACTGAACGGGGAGTTTCGCTTTAAAGCTTTAAGGGAGGCTATAACGAAACCCTTCGTACGCTCAATGAATCGATCTTCTACGAAAAGATAAAATTGTCATCGACGACAGACCGAAGAGATCGCGTTGGAGGGATTGATCGCCGTCGGGAGACACGGCAAGTAAACACCGTTCGTTTATGGCAGGTAAAGAGACACGGTAACACCATGGTGGGAGTCAGTTCTGTTATAGTAGGCCACGAGGTAGCAGCTCTGGTGTTCCTGCAGGTGTAGCACGATCGCTCGAACTCTCTCTTAGTTTCTGCTGGCGCTCCAAGCTTCTCGTTTTGCCGGAGTGCACCGCTCCGTGAAAACCGAGCTCCGAGATCGCCTCGAAAGCGATCCGGACAATGAAAACGTGAAATTCGTACAGTATCTCGTGATATATCGGTGATCGAACGATCCAGTTGCTCAAAACCTGGCGAATCGACATCGAATTGCATCGACAAGAACCCCTTTGATTCGCTGTTGCGTTCGCCAGAAGACAAATCGGTCGCAACTTTTGGTTGTCAACGATAAAACGTTGACATGAAACGACGTCGTTTTTATCGATTGTTAACGAGCTGAGAATGTGATCGTATTTGAAAAGTGTCCGGATTGTAAGCGATCAATGAACCGCGCGAACAATCTTTTCGCCAATCGAGTAAGCGATCGTGCAAGTATAGACCGTACAAGCGGTGCGCTCGATGATTCTTGATCGCCTGAGCGTCTGAAGTGCGTCGAGTCTTTCGAAGGAGAAAGCAGGAGAAGTTGAAGAGTTCAGCCAGCTGAAAAAAAACGTCTCTCCTTGACAATCACGTCATTCGTCAAATTTAGCCTCGTTTCTAATTTTTCCTTCAAGAATTTCTTCTCTTTCGAAATCATAGACCGTTCATCGAACGGTAACATTTGTGTCTATCGAAGAATGAAAATCAATTGTTGAGACACAAGATAGAGCACATGCATCGAACGGCGAGGAGAAATCGATAGAGAGAAACATAAGATCGTATTCCTTCGTCGATCGAGCAAGTCACGACGGCTCCGATCGATCGTCTATTTTTTCTTCCTATCCGATGTCAAACGCTTAATAGTTTCTCCATTGTTTTTCTCAATTTTTATCAATTTTTCGTCGGCCAACAAAGCGGACGAGAGAATGAAAGCACTTTGAATCTTGCGCGTTACAAAGTTTCTTACCGTGAACGGCGAACGGCGAACACGTGCTCTCCTTGGATTTTCAAACCGGTACGCGGATGATGGATTTTTAAGAAGAACTCGTCTTCCCAGCTGGTTCACAAACGTGAGATGATTGGCAAACTCTTGTTGGGTTTTTCGATACTCGGATGCATCAACCTCTATGGTACGTATTTTATATTTGATTTACTTTCTAGTCGTGACTTTCTAAGCAACTTTTAAATTGTATTTTTATAATTTTCAATTAAAACCTACTCCATGTGTTAAATAGGTTTCATTATGTACGCCACGATACAGAATGAAAAAATTAATTAAACGGTCCTACAATAATTGAGGTAAACACGTAGCGTTCGAGTGACTTACTTTTGGCACCTGCAACCATGGGTTTTTTTCATTCTCTCAACGTACACTTCGTAAATTCCGTTCTATGAACCGTTAACGAATCGAGGACAATTATTTAATCATGTAATCGGACACTGAGGTCACCGACGGCGACGTCTTCAATTTTAAGCGTGTTTCTTAACCCGTGTCTGACCACTAACGCCTGTTTTCACTTGCCGCGTTGGGTGAGGCCCAAGGAATTTTTCCCTTGAAACGACCCGTGCTCGTAACTTTGCTTCGTCAATTTGTATCAATAAGAAGTAGTATTCAACAATCGTATCGTAAAAGAATTTAATTTTTTCGCTGCTAAATTTCAAATTATTGCATCTGTACCTCCTAAAAACCATCGTTCTTCGTAACTTGGAGATGAAAATTGAAAAAATTGCAAACGATATTTTCTCGATTCATGTTCGATGATCCGTAGTCGATCGCGTGGAAACAGTCAGCTGCGACGGAGATGAAAACTCGGTCTAGGTACAAATTTCACGGGCAGCTCGTAAGTGAGGCACGTTGTGGCGCACGGTGTAGTTATTTCACAGTCAGTGAAAGCGACTCTGTCGTGGCACTAATATTATATGCACGCGTCCCGCACGCTTCGTGCAAATTGTCTCCAAAAATTGCGCCGGTTCGAACGCGAAATTCGCAAAGAAATTTCCCCGCGTGTTCATCGCGTGAAACGCGCGACACTGACGCTAGATTGCGAAAACGGTCTTCACGGTAGGATTACAAAACTTCGCAAAAATTATATCTTGGAACGAAGTCTATCATTCGTTAGGCTGAAAAAAGCAAACAAGTTTTAGGCACGACTAACGCGTTAAGATTCTCACTGTCGTAATAGATAATTGTTGCGTACCTTAATTTTAGTTAAAAAAAAAAAAAAAGCATAACCGATCATATTTTTATAATGGTTTTTATAATATTGCGTAGATAATCCATACGTACATATGTACATAAATTTTCATCGTGCCCGTGACCGTGAAACTGGATCCAGTTACTTTCCTTATCCTTAACAGACAGCATTTAATCGCTGTTGTCCTAAGATGCTTAAGCAAATAAAAGAGAGCAAGGTAGAAAAACATGGAACCAGTTTGCTGATTCAAAGTTATTCGATCGCTCTGTTGAATATTGGCAAAAGGAAGAAAGAATTTTCGGAACAATCAGGAAAATTTCACATGCCCATAAGACTTCCTTCGTTAATTGCTTTCTTTTGTAATTAATTCGATGCATTTTCACGCAAATCTATTCTACATATCAAAACAATGAAGTTCGCAAACGCTTTCTTTTTCAGTAATAGCCTACTTTCGAAATGCGTACAAAGACGGTTTTTACTTCGTGCGTATTTTGGACACGAATAGTCCGCGACAGTTCATCGACAGCGATAATCCTTCGTTCTCAATTCTGAACGATTCACGCGACCGTTTCAAATTATTATTACAGGTACTATGGATCGTATCTAATTTTCCTAATATAAGTGTCACGTCGTCGCCTCTTGACACGAATCAGATTTGTCAACTGACTCATGACGGATCTGACCCTTTTTCGGCCAGAATTCTGCGATCCGGCCGCCTTTCTCCACGCACGTAATTTCTCTCGACGAAGGAGGATCATAGGATCATAGGATCACGCGTATCAAAGTAGTCGCACGTTTCGAATCGGTTGGCAGACGAGACCTTCGAATTTCATGACCTAGTCGCCTATTGCGCTGGTGTTAAAATGATTCAGCGGTACAACCGTATTCAGCGGTAGGCCATTAGGATATTGAAACGCGCGTGCTTTTAAATTTTACCACAAAAGTTCCTTTATAAAAGAAGAGACCGCTTCGCCAAACATCTTCCGAACACTAATTGCTTATACTTTTTAAGGTACTTCTGACTAATATTGATCGTCAAATACGGAGACACGCTTTAAGAAAAATAACAAAATTTAACCGATCAATTACGTAGAAAGCTGCGTACAATTCGGAGAGTTGCAAGTACGTAGTAGGTAACCGTGCGTCCATCGAGGTGCAAAGTAATTTTGAAATACCGTTCCACAACCGGCCAGGGACAACGAACTGTTTCCCTTTTCCGTTGTTGCACGTCTGGTACATAATTGTACGTTGCTCTCGTGGTTTCTTTTTGTCAGTAATTTCGGTGTCATCGCAGTCAGCGGGGCGGAAATACGACGCGTTGCAACAGAAAAAAAGGAGAAGCAGGAAGGAAGGAAAGAAAAACTCGGAAGATTCGATTCCGATTACACGGTGAACGAGAACGGAACGCGAGAAGTCGATGATGCGAGCATGACTCTGCGATCGACGGAAAAATCGACGTCTAGCGCATAATTTATTCCTCGTCGAGACTTCAGTCTAGGCTTCTTTCGAGATCAATGACACTCCCATTATTTATCGCGCAAGAAGTTTCAGATTACGTCAGTTACGTGGTGCGATTAAAGTAAAAGGTAGTTATTCAGTAGCGAAACAATTAAGAGTTCTCCGATTAACTTGGCGGAAGTAAATTTCCTTCGTTTGAGTAACGGTGCACAAATATTCGTAAGGTCGCATCCTTCGCGTGCAAATTTTTCCCAACAATCGTTTTGTGATCCGCCACTGTGAAACGCTGGCAAGGTCTTTGGTCTCTTTTGTTATACTTTTGTCGAAGAATAGCTTTCGAAAGTTTCCTAAACGCATCCTGTTACTTTAATTCGTACTAGCATTTTAGTATTTCAAGCCTTCTTCTTAGCGTGATAATGGGTCATAATAAGTTTAGCGACTGTTCCGTGATCGTTGCGTGACTATAAACGAAACAGTGTCGATCGAGTTCTGACAAGAAAACGACGGAAGTTAATTCCGAGCAACACGTCAACAGTTGTGTAATTTAACTTATTATCTCACTTCAAACATTTCAAATATTTCCATTAATTATTTCTCTTCTTTTATATTTGTTTTTAACGTTTCCCAATCTTTCTATCCGAGTTAACACGTTTTTGTGCGGCAAACCGGGGATGAGGAGATAACAAGAGATACCGCACGGACGCAAACTCGCGGTACAAATCAACGAATTATGGTTTGATCGGTATAAAACTCGTTCACGCGTGTTCGGATGTACGTAGGTAGAATTTGAGAATTTCTAAAGTCAAAGTTAGCTGGTACTTTCTCCGTTCGTTTCCTTTTTTCCACTCTGCACACGAATCCTTTATGGGAACGACTGGTACTTTGAAACGAACGATCGGTCTGTCTACACGCGCTTATCTCCAGTCCTAATTCTTTAATATTGACTTTAACATTTTTTTAGAAATACTTTGAAGTACTTAGAAATTATCTTTGAATTTTATCAATGCATAAAATTCTAGGAGAATGGTATGTTTATCATATTAATGCTCGAAAGTAAAAAATACTTCCAGGTTAGTATTTTCATTAACTGCAAGTCCACTTTCGAGTAAATATTTCCGACACTTCAGACGTCGTTTCGAAGCCAAACATTATTTTACCCAGCTCTGAGGCGATGCATAAGCGTTAAACAAAGAGAGAAGTTACTCTCGAAAGCGTAATACTTAAACCACACCCTCTACCAATTATCGTATATAAATTTAATTTTCACATCTTTTACTGCCGTTCACCGCCTCCGCCAACTTTCTCTCTATTCATTGCCGTTTCGTTTTCCATCGTCAGACCTTGACTATTGAACACACGTATGCCTCGAATATCGATCCGTCATAGTTATAATTTCCGTTTAAACAAACCAAACATCTTCAACTTTCTCTATTAAGAAATCGATCGATCTCCGAGAGACTTAACCTTTTGATGATTTCAATGCACAGAGACGCACGCTTACGTCAGATTTCCGGAACAGAAAAAAAAAAAACGCGACTAACATTCAAAGCAAGGCGAATGCCCTTTCCGTTGTACAAATTACGAAACAACGAGTACTTATTGTCCACTTCCCGCTCTTGTCCTCTTCCTCTTAAACCGGTGGCCTTCCGGTTAGAAATTCATCGCTACTCGGTCTGACCAGTGAGAGCCGTTCACGATCTTCCGACTTCTTGCGANCATTCTAGGAGAATGGGATGTTTATCATATTAATGATCGAAAGTAAAAAATACTTCCAGGTTAGTATTTTCATTAACTGCAAGTCCACTTTCGAGTAAATATTTCCGACACTTCAGACGTCGTTTCGAAGCCAAACATTATTTTACCCAGCTCTGAGGCGATGCATAAGCGTTAAACAAAGAGAGAAGTTACTCTCGAAAGCGTAATACTTAAACCACACCCTCTACCAATTATCGTATATAAATTTAATTTTCACATCTTTTACTGCCGTTCACCGCCTCCGCCAACTTTCTCTCTATTCATTGCCGTTTCGTTTTCCATCGTCAGACCTTGACTATTGAACACACGTATGCCTCGAATATCGATCCGTCATAGTTATAATTTCCGTTTAAACAAACCAAACATCTTCAACTTTCTCTATTAAGAAATCGATCGATCTCCGAGAGACTTAACCTTTTGATGATTTCAATGCACAGAGACGCACGCTTACGTCAGATTTCCGGAACAGAAAAAAAAAAAACGCGACTAACATTCAAAGCAAGGCGAATGCCCTTTCCGTTGTACAAATTACGAAACAACGAGTACTTATTGTCCACTTCCCGCTCTTGTCCTCTTCCTCTTAAACCGGTGGCCTTCCGGTTAGAAATTCATCGCTACTCGGTCTGACCAGTGAGAGCCGTTCACGATCTTCCGACTTCTTGCGACCGTGATCGTTTCAATTTATAGGCGCATTTGAGCACAAAAGTTTCCGGTTTTCTTCCGTTTATCTACGCCACTTATCTTGAACGTCTTGAAACTACACTACAATTGTCTGTACCCGATATGCAAACCAAAAACTATCCTTGACATTTAATCCCATTTATTTTGTAAGCTCTTTTTCTCGAGTAACAACTATATTGGTTTAAGTTTTATAAAAAAAGAAAAGCAAAAATTGTTTTTTTCAAATTGATTAGTTATCTCATAAATGGGTCACCGCGACCAGAATTGTGTCGTTTCAACGAATCTTTTGATCCGATTACGCTCTTGAGAAGCGGTAACGAGCAGGGACCTTGAAAGTAGATTCATCGTATCTTCGTGAACGGTGAAACGAGAAAGGTGTGACTCGTAGGGATCGGTAACTTTCATCGACAACTATCGTCACGTGGTTGCGTCCACTTTCCGCGTAAATCCTTTCAGATGCAAAAGCATTCGACCCGTGGGACGCGTATCCTTCCACGTGCATCCAGACTGCGAGAAATACTTCTCTCCTTCCTTTCCTTCTGCTGTGACCAACAGAAGTCTTTTCGTTCGATTCCTCGCGTCACTTTTGAGATCCACTACTGCAACACGCGGCGCGTGTTTAATTCTCCGGCCATCTGTCCGCTTCGATCACTTTCTTTTCGCTTTCAAGCTCCTCCTCGTTTTCACGAACCAAGACCTTTCCGGTCCAGGACACCTCGGCGATTAATCACTCTTCTTCCAACCTTTTTATAGACAGATTTCTATGCCTCTTTACCGAGAACACGATCTTACTTCCTTCTTCACCGTTTGCGAGTTACTCTTTCCCTTCGTTGATATCGGAGTCCGAGATCCTGTTCGGTGTAACAGAACAGAGTTTCGTAACGGGTTTCCACGATGAATGCGAGGCCAGGCCAAGAATTCAGTTTTAAGGTCAGGGGCATAGGGACAGCGGACGATCGGTGCCAAGCAAGAATAGCAGCATAACGGTTCAACATTCGACTTTTCTTATCGGAGAGGAGTGGTCAGGATTTAAGTAAAAAAAAACTTAAGATCAACGCGTTGATCTCCTAATTTAGGTCGTGAAAAGTGAGTTGAAGAGATTGGAGTAAAAGGGACGAAAAGGTCGCGAAAGAGTCACCGATCGTTGGATAAAAAACACCGGTTATG
Source organism: Ctenoplectra terminalis (assembly GCA_019453375.1). Taxonomy (NCBI): domain Eukaryota; kingdom Metazoa; phylum Arthropoda; class Insecta; order Hymenoptera; family Apidae; genus Ctenoplectra; species Ctenoplectra terminalis. The sequence continues at coordinate 223,777 of SMSQ01025940.1, forward strand.
CCTCTAGAGTTCAATGACATCGGCTCGCTGGAAACTGTGTCACTATCCGATTTTAAGATCGGTCCTTCTCCGATCTGTTCCACCTTGATTACTCGTTGCGTTATCGAAACGGTGAATCAGTTTAGGGACGCAGGCGTCTGGCGCGATGCAAAAAATCATCGGTTCTGATTGTAAAAACCAGTTCACGCCTGCGACGTTCGAATCACGACTATGACCTACATGGAACAAGCTTTGTATTCTTCTCACGAGAAATTACTCTTTGGTTGCATGTTCCGAAACGATATTGTTTACCGTAGAAATTCGTCGAACTCGATCGCAATCTGTCAAGAACAATCCGGATGCACGAGATGTCAGTGATACCAGAACAATGGAGAAGCGTTGGTTGCGTGGTTCGTTTTTGTCGGTCGCTTCCTGTCCTTTTGTTCGTGAGCAATAAATTGCATGAACGGATGGAAGATGTGTAAACACGCTGATATTCAACGGAACCAAGAGTTGTTAGAGCAGAGAAATAATTTGTTCCAAGTTGTTATCGTGAAGCGAAGATTCGTTTGTTCGCGGTACTCGAAAAATTGTTCGAATAATAGTAGAGTCGCGATGACTCGAACAGGTACTTTCAATTGTGCGAAGAGTATCGTAAGAGTGAATTTATATGAATAACGCATTCGATAGGTGTAATGTAAATGGAGCGCGAGAAAATAAATGCGATAAATGCGAGGTTAACGGAAAAGTGGTATCGCGGNATTCCGATTACACGGTGAACGAGAACGGAACGCGAGAAGTCGATGATGCGAGCATGACTCTGCGATCGACGGAAAAATCGACGTCTAGCGCATAATTTATTCCTCGTCGAGACTTCAGTCTAGGCTTCTTTCGAGATCAATGACACTCCCATTATTTATCGCGCAAGAAGTTTCAGATTACGTCAGTTACGTGGTGCGATTAAAGTAAAAGGTAGTTATTCAGTAGCGAAACAATTAAGAGTTCTCCGATTAACTTGGCGGAAGTAAATTTCCTTCGTTTGAGTAACGGTGCACAAATATTCGTAAGGTCGCATCCTTCGCGTGCAAATTTTTCCCAACAATCGTTTTGTGATCCGCCACTGTGAAACGCTGGCAAGGTCTTTGGTCTCTTTTGTTATACTTTTGTCGAAGAATAGCTTTCGAAAGTTTCCTAAACGCATCCTGTTACTTTAATTCGTACTAGCATTTTAGTATTTCAAGCCTTCTTCTTAGCGTGATAATGGGTCATAATAAGTTTAGCGACTGTTCCGTGATCGTTGCGTGACTATAAACGAAACAGTGTCGATCGAGTTCTGACAAGAAAACGACGGAAGTTAATTCCGAGCAACACGTCAACAGTTGTGTAATTTAACTTATTATCTCACTTCAAACATTTCAAATATTTCCATTAATTATTTCTCTTCTTTTATATTTGTTTTTAACGTTTCCCAATCTTTCTATCCGAGTTAACACGTTTTTGTGCGGCAAACCGGGGATGAGGAGATAACAAGAGATACCGCACGGACGCAAACTCGCGGTACAAATCAACGAATTATGGTTTGATCGGTATAAAACTCGTTCACGCGTGTTCGGATGTACGTAGGTAGAATTTGAGAATTTCTAAAGTCAAAGTTAGCTGGTACTTTCTCCGTTCGTTTCCTTTTTTCCACTCTGCACACGAATCCTTTATGGGAACGACTGGTACTTTGAAACGAACGATCGGTCTGTCTACACGCGCTTATCTCCAGTCCTAATTCTTTAATATTGACTTTAACATTTTTTTAGAAATACTTTGAAGTACTTAGAAATTATCTTTGAATTTTATCAATGCATAAAATTCTAGGAGAATGGTATGTTTATCATATTAATGCTCGAAAGTAAAAAATACTTCCAGGTTAGTATTTTCATTAACTGCAAGTCCACTTTCGAGTAAATATTTCCGACACTTCAGACGTCGTTTCGAAGCCAAACATTATTTTACCCAGTTCTGAGGCGATGCATAAGCGTTAAACAAAGAGAGAAGTTACTCTCGAAAGCGTAATACTTAAACCACACCCTCTACCAATTATCGTATATAAATTTAATTTTCACATCTTTTACTGCCGTTCACCGCCTCCGCCAACTTTCTCTCTATTCATTGCCGTTTCGTTTTCCATCGTCAGACCTTGACTATTGAACACACGTATGCCTCGAATATCGATCCGTCATAGTTATAATTTCCGTTTAAACAAACCAAACATCTTCAACTTTCTCTATNGCGATAGACTTTTCCCACGAATTATATAAATCTGTCGATCTAGTAGCGACAGTTGTTGCGGAATTCAATTGGAAACTGGAACAAAGGGTCCACATATGACAGACGCGTTTTCTCCAGTGTTTTCCGTCTCGTTAAGAGATCGATAATCATGGTTCGTTTCTCCGAACAATTCAACGATCTAACCTCCAGTCGTGTGTGTAATTAATGGATTTCACAATTACCTTTGCACTCGTTCTTTTCTAAATATTCAAATCATACAATTATGCCACTCGAATGAATAATTTAAACTGGATCGATCTGCCCTCGGTAATCGCAGTTTACTAGCTCAAGAATTATATTTTTCATCGGGGAAACGAGCAGTGGGATGCGAAAACGATTCGGCGGAACATTAACAAGTTTCGCGACGATTGTCTATTGTTAGCCAAAACGTTGTTTCGCTCGAGCTATCGCGATGTCGCAATCTCCAGGAGGTGGAATTCCTGGATTTCGCGAGGTTTGCCCAACGATGACCGCCACGCCAGTGAAATCCGTGAAGAAGCGAGAAATTGGCATGTTCGAGTTTCCGCTCGGCGCCGCGTCGGTGACTTCGTTATCGATTCGTCAGCGATGCGGCACGTACTAATTATCATTGCCGGTGCGTAAAACGGTCAGGCACCATCGACGCTGCGAGTCATTCCCGCAAGAACCTTGACACAGCCTCCATGTTGGACTCTGCTGGACAGAGACGCACAGCCTCTGACATTTCCATGGCGAATCGCCGCTGGAAAGTCACTAGTCGGCTTTTAATAAACAGGGTGATGCAGTGGTTGGATCGGTTGCGCGACAAAGCGAGTCACACACGGCCAGTCCTGATTTCAACTTGGCTGATTTCCCTTTTCCATGCCTCTCGCTAGCTCAAGACCACGCTCTTTTTGCCAGACGCTTGCTCGACGAACAAAAACTCGAGCGACTCGAACCGCTCTCCTATCTAGCTGACCATTAACGGTCGATCCCTCGGGCTCCTGGCTTTCTTTTTCCGAATTTCTCCCTGGCCAGACTGGTCCGGACTGGTCTGGACTGGTCTGAACGGTTCATCCGTAGAACTGTCACGATGGTTGCCTATCAGCCTCGAATATGCCGCCTCCGCTTGTACCGTGCCCCGATCTTTAACGAGGTAATCGACTAACCGAACAAAAAGTGTTTCTCTTTTTTCATCTCGGCTAATCCACCATCGTTGCCAGCCAATACGAGAAACTTTCTTCAGCCGATTTTCTTTGTCGTTTTACTTTTATCCGCCTCTGTTCGTCCCGCCCTCGCAAACGTCGCTCCAAGTTTCTCGATCGTTTCTTGTTGAAACGTTCCAATTACCAAAGAGTCGTTCGTTATTCACAGTCCCATTTGTTCTATGGATTTCTCAAGATTTCGCAGAACCGTTGCCAGAGAACTCGTTCCTCGAGAGACTTATTCTTCTAAATAACGCGCGATCCTTTCCTCTCCCGTGTCTTTTACGCCGGTCCACGGATCTAGGTCGTAAGTTCAGGAGACGCTCGCAATCCCAATCCGTGACTCCTCGACCTGCAATCTCCGAGCGACAGGTGTCCGCGGTTCTTTGTGATCAAACAACACTTTAGGCTGGAACAGGGTTCGGAACGTCGTCGACGTTCGATTAATCCAGCGGATGTTAATCTTCTTTGAATACTTCGAGATCATATCGATCTTTACGCATCATAAATTTAATCAATCGATACATGTTAATTTTCATATGATTGAAATCGTGAAAATCGTAAAAATTAGCCTTATGACACAGAATACCGTAAAAATCTTACCGTTGATAATTTACAGATCAATTAGATGTTACATGGATAAATTACAGCGATGGCATCGATAGATACGCAATATTAGATACCTTTGTGACGATTGAAAACATTCCAACAAGCATCCCGACTATTCGAAAGGACGTAAATGCTCTCGGAACGTATGATTGGTTCTCGGTTCGAAACTAATTGCACCTTCCGCGCTAAACACGTGTTCTTTGGCATTGATTCGCCGGTCGATAAATCACGCGATGTTTTAGCGCAATTTTCTAATCCTCGTTGGCTGACAAGTTGCGAGAGCGACTTATCGATCATCTAACTTTCCCTTCTCACGACTATCGCATCAGCGTTGGAGGTTGCAGTCGGTGGACAGGTTCCGATCGACACGGCTACGAGTCTTCGAAGGAACGTAGCTCGTTAACGGTTCGATCGTTCGGTTTCTGGTCTATGAAACTCGATGTTTCGTTGGCCGGTAACATCGTGAGAAACGGAAGCAGACTTGGTTTACTTGCCGAGTTTTATCGGTGTCTTCCTGCGCGGCGTCAGGCTTGAAAAAAAAAAACGATCGTCTCGCGTTCCAGGAGATTGTTATTCAGGCGTTATGCTAATAACAGTGCAACGAGCCGAGGAAACCGTTACAAAGCTTTGCACGAATCTATCAATCTGGTCTGCGGTGCGTGCAGCGCCGACCAGATTCTGAACTTCGATTCGTTCCCCGGTTGTTCCAAACAATTTGAGAATCAATCGGTCCAACGACTTTGTCGCTCGATCGAGTAGCTAATCTATCAGAAACCGTTCGGTAAACTGGTTCAGGTACGCTTCCTAGGTTCTAACGAGCGCATGGAGCTTGTTGGCTTCTTACATTCCGAGATGTGCAAAATAAAAGTCGTTCCTCCCCAGTACACACAATTGAAGAAGCTGTTAACGGTTTTAGCAGTGCTTGTCGCACAAAAGTTAAACGGTGTTGCAGGAAATGGACAGTGGCGGTCCGTGCATAGGCGCTGCGGAACTCCAGCACCCCCAGTTTTTCTCTGTATATAAATATATTTATGAATTTATTTATATTTGCTTGTAATACTTAATTTCGTCGATTAACAACTCTGTACAATTCTATAAAAAATAATAAAATTCTATGCTCTGGCACTTACAATTAGAATGCTACGCACGCAAGCATATGCGCGTCGTAGCGAAGTGCGAGCTATTAGCGTAACGTGGCCGCTGTCCATCGCGCACTTCCATTATTGTTTATATGCAAAACAATATCTTGTAACGTTCACCATAATTTTGATATTTTATCTTTAACTTTTGTACATTTCAAAAGTTGCAGCATCCCCACGATTTCAAGTCACGAGCCGCCACTTTATTAAAGAAAGATAAAGTGCTTCAACGATGAAGGAAATTAAAAGTTGGTTCTAATCGTTACAATTTGAGNATCGATTAAGAACTCTGTACAATTCTATAAAAAATAATAAAAAATAATAAAATTCTATGCTCTGGCACTTACAATTAGAATGCTNGTCGATTAACAACTCTGTACAATTCTATAAAAAATAATAAAATTCTATGCTCTGGCACTTACAATTAGAATGCTACGCACGCAAGCATATGCGCGTCGTAGCGAAGTGCGAGCTATTAGCGTAACGTGGCCGCTGTCCATCGCGCACTTCCATTATTGTTTATATGCAAAACAATATCTTGTAACGTTCACCATAATTTTGATATTTTATCTTTAACTTTTGTACATTTCAAAAGTTGCAGCATCCCCACGATTTCAAGTCACGAGCCGCCACTTTATTAAAGAAAGATAAAGTGCTTCAACGATGAAGGAAATTAAAAGTTGGTTCTAATCGTTACAATTTGAGATTCTAATTGGCGAACGTTGCTTTTACAGGAGACCAGACGGTGGCGCAAGAGTGGCCGACACCTCTCGACGAATCCGCGGACGAGAAGAACGATGCCGAAATTTTTCGAGCTGTCGTCGAATCCATGCGACAGTGGACGTTGCACAAGCAATTGCATCACAGGACCAAGAGAGAAGTCTCCAAGGTCTGCTACGAGGATGTCGGCTGTTTCGAGGACACGGGACCCTTCAGTTACTTGGAAATGCTCCCATCGCCACCCAAAGACGTCGGTACCAGGTATGAAAGAAAAAAAAGTACCGCGTCTTTAACGAATCGCAAACTTGCCGATCCCCTGGATCCAAATTTTTTTGCTCGATTCTTTTCACAGGTGTAACGCGCAATAAGACGCAGCTGCAACGTGCAATTGCACTCTTTTCTTCTTTCTTTTTCTCGGATAAACTGTTTTCTTCGCGACTATTCCCGTTATTTCGCGTGGTGCAGAGTTGAGATTAACACGAAGGACGAAACGATATTTTGCATCGATTATATTTTGATCTCTAAATTGTTGAAATGATGCGCGTATTTTCTATACATTTGCTTCTCGCAAACGCATAGCTGCGTTTAAAAACAAGTGCGATTACACGATACAAATGCATCGGTGCATGTGCAGAAAAAATGAAATCTCAAGTATATGTTCCGTCTCTGGTATTTTCATTTTTTTCCATGGGAAGATGGTTTAACCCAGTTGCAGGAATTAGCTTGCACAAATATTTGTCTACAATCGACCCAATTGCACTAACGAGTTTCGCGCACTTGTGCCTCTTTCCCGCGTCTTTCAAATTGCATCGACAATTAATTAGAATCAATATCCGACGAAATGTGATATTAAAGCTACTCTTAATGATCTCTTCCAGTATCCTGTTACTCGAGGTGTCAAGCTGTCGAGAAATTCACCGCTAACGCTTCGTTCCCAATTCTCGTCGTTGCAGATTTCTAGTGTACGGCAGCAGAAAGGCGAGATCGATCCCGATGGAAGTTCCTGCCGAGGATATAAACGATAATGCGCATCGTGCCATAGATCCCGATCTGCCGACCAAGGTGATCGTACACGGATTCGGGTCCAGCTGCGATCACGTCTGGGTTTACGAAATGAGGTCCGCGTTAATGACGGTGCACGAATGTAACATAGGTTGGTAGTGATTCTTCGCGAATGCAAAACAATTGGAACCAATAGTTCTGCGACGATCGTACGTTTCTGGTACGAACCCGCTAAACTTTCTGTCGCAAAAACGAACGATCGATCACAGTCGAAACATGCCACCCGTATCAAAGAATTCCATCATCCTTTGATTGTCTCTGGTCACGCGATCAAAGTAAAACTTCTTTTCACCTTAACGAGCTCCATCTTTTGAGCTGAACGTCTTTTCAGTGTGCGTCGATTGGGGTCCAGGAAGCGCGGTTCCTAACTACGTGAGAGCGGCTGCCAACACTCGTTTGGTCGGTCGACAATTAGCCAAACTAATTAGAAGTTTGAACGTACCTTTCGAGAAGGTTCATCTGATTGGTTTCAGCTTGGGCGCCCATGTGGCTGGATTCGCTGGCGCCGAATTGGGAAACGTCTCCAGGATCACAGGTACCGAAACGATTATGCAACCACTCCATCAAGTCGTTTGCGATGCATTCACGATTCTTTGTTTTGCTCGGTATTTACCGCGTAACGCATTTATCGCACTCTGGTTGTGCAACGTGATACGGACAACTGCAATGTTGCTGTCCTTCGAGACCTATACTCCCACTGGTAAAAGTGGACCAGTTTCGTTCAGGTCTGCGATTATTTATTAACCGCTGAATTAATTATCTTTTTTTTCGCGTTCCCTCGCAGCTGTCTGCCTTCGGCGGAAACGATTTAATTTGCCAATATCACCGAGCATGCTTAGTTAGTGAACTGTAATAAGCAAATTAGGTTAATGGTCGAGACGTAAAATACTCGGGAGAAAAAATACTCGCATGTTTATGGATTTTGTTGCGTTTCTTCTCCGACGTAGCGAACGAGTGTCGAGAGTGATTTAAAAGGATCGCGAAAGGTTGGGTAACCCTCTGATCGATTGAACATTCACCAGAAACTGTAACGAGGACTTTTGCAAAGGTTCTCAAAGTAAACGCGTAGCATTTCCAACCAGACATATTTTCTTCGCTTTTTACGCGTCAACGATTCGTTGAATCGAGATTGGATTAAGTTTTTACCTTTCAAGAAATTCTTCCTTTCGTTCTACTACTTGAACATGAAGAAAACCATCTTTCTGCCTTTGTTAACGAGCCACTTCAATTTCGATTTCTACGATTTTCCTTAATTTTCTTGCTCAAACATCTTACGTAGAGCGCTCGTGTTTTATTTTGCTCGAAACTATCTTGATTCGATGATAAAATTATTGCGCAAACGATCGACAGTTCGAAAGTATCTACGTTTGGTATCGACACGCTACCATCATTTTTCCGTGGACTTGTAAATCGGAACGGTGACCAATAAGCCTCGTCGTTCACAGGACTGGATCCTGCGGGACCGTTGTTCGAATCCCAGGATCCAATAGCCCGGCTCGACAAAACAGATGCCAACTTCGTCGACGTGATTCACAGCAACGGCGAACAACTGTTGCTCGGTGGTCTGGGGTCCTGGCAGCCCATGGGTGATGTAGACTTTTATCCCAATGGCGGCAGGATGCAAACAGGCTGCTCGAATCTGTTTCTTGGCGCCGTGTCCGACATCATCTGGTGTAAGTATTCACTTTTCGTAATACGTGTCGCATTGGATAATGTCGTTTGTCTCGCCCGATGGATTTGGCGCACTTTGAGCATTCGATACACCCTGTGTTAAGTTCTCAAAATTTAACGCTATTTTACAATACCCATTATTCACTTTTCTGTTCGGCTATTCTCTCTCATTACGACTCTTCGACAAATCCTAATCGAAGAGGGTCGATAAATCGGAGATTAGAAAGTGCGTCGCGTTCTTTTTCACGAGTATCCATTCGTCGTTCGGGATAGTGTTACCTTTTCCGCAACACGGATCGAATTCTTTATCCAAAAGAAAGCGGGTCACCGTCGCCCAAAGATACGTTGAATATTCATAAAAATCTCGACCAGTCTCGCGACAACGATCTTCTTTCGACATATCGCTGCACGCAGAATTTTTTTTTTTTTTTTGTTGTAGCGAGCGCCGTCGAGGGCAGGTCCTTGTGCAATCATCGGCGGGCCTACAAGCTGTTCACCGACTCGGTCAGTCCCAAGTGTCGGTTTCCGGCGTTTCCTTGCGACAACGGATACGACGGTCTTCTTCGCGGCGAATGCTTCCCCTGTGGAGTGAACGGCATGGGTAGAGCTTGCGGAGACATGGGTTATTACAGCGACGAGTCACCGGCCAGAGGGCAGCTTTATTTGGTGACAAGAGACGAAGAGCCTTTCTGTGCCCATCAGTATCAGGTGAAGGTGTACAATAGTCGCAGTGAAAGACCAACCAGAACTTACGGCAAGCTGCAAGTGGCTTTAGTTGGAGATGGATCTTTCAACGACACCTTCGCGATGACGCGAAAGGACGAAGAGCTTCTGGTGGGCTCGATTCTTCAGAAGATCGTGGTTCCGCATCCAGCGATTTCAAATTTGGAAGCTATCGAGGTAACGCGTAAAATTAACGCATACCGAATTTTAACGCGGCCGAATTTCATTCGTTATTGTTTCTGATGCAGATAAAGTACACAGCGTACAGCGGTTGGATCTCCTCGGGCTTGGTGTCCTGGAGCATCGACAAAGTCGCCATAGTCGACAGCTTCGGGAAAACTCTTTCCGTCTGCAGGAAAGGTCTGAGCTTAGAATCCGGCAAATCCGTTTATCTTCCTCTCTTCGCCGGCGAATGCAACGTCCCCATGGAATCGGATAATTCAACGTCTCCGGTCTTAGGGCGTCTGTTACAAGAGAAACAAGGAGGCATCGGGCCATTCACCAAAGAACAGAATTATGAAACGAAGGACAGTTTCCCGGTAGAGACGCTCTCGAAAGACAGAACCACGTCGTTGCCACCACCGAAAGGATTGGGTCCGTTTACTAGAGAGCAAAACCTGCGAATAGTCGAGAGGAAAGAGATCTTCGAGTCGAATAGTTTCGAGGAAACAGGCAGTCGTCGCAGCAGCTCGAATCCGTGGAACATCGTCGACATATCTGGCGACGGGGACTCTAATTCCTTAGAAAATTCAGACTCTGAGAAAGGCAGAGGATTCTCTGGATCCAGTTACTTCGCTAATACTCCTTCCCCGGATCGTTCGGTGGAACCATCGACGGAGTTTCTCCCGGAAATACGGGAGCCCGTCTTACAAGTTAATAAAAAGGAAACTGGAAGGTCTCTGAAATTTCCAGAAATCACGGAGCCTATTTTAAGGCCACGTTCGGCGAGACAGAACACCAGGAACGAGGTTCAAAGTCGTGAAAAGCAAAAGGACGAGATACAGGAGACTTCCTCGACGACCAGAGCCTTTACCGTGCAATTTTTACCGGAAAGGCTGGCTGGAATCTTGGCACAGGCGGAAAGGTACGCGAGGCAGACCCTGCTTCCTCTCATTTCACAATACACGCCTAGTTTCGTGACCGGATCGCGATACGAGGAGCCCAAGTATTTTCCGCCGTTAGGCGAGATCGCTTCGGAGGATCATCGAGGGTCCGACGAAGTGGAATCGATCACGGAAAGAGATCAGCGAAACTTTGAGCAACAAAATTGGGACGAACAAGCTGGCAACGTTGAATCCATTTCTAACGAAGAAGCGAAAACGGAGAATTCTTCTACCGCTTCGTCGATAGAGATACCTGGAACCGTTGAGGCGGTCTATCCGGAAAAGACTGGCTCGAATTCGACGAAAATTAACACGAGTAGCAACGAATGGGTGCCCATAGAATCTTCTACTGCTTTGAACGCCATCGTTTCCAGAAAAGATTTCAATGTATCCAGATCTTTGAATTGGGACCACGAAAAGTACAATTGGTCCACGCAGGCGACCTTCGAAAGCAGCACCTTCAAATCAGAGATGGACGATTGGGTGCCCATCACCGTTAAAAGCAAACTTCACACTTACGAATCTTCGAGTAACGTTTCTAACGAAGTTAATTTGTCTCGCGTAACTGCTGAGAAGCAGACTGATATTCAAGCGGAGGCTGTGACGTTAAAAGGCTCTAGAAATAATTCAGACGAGGATGTTACTTCGGGAAAAGACGAGAAGAAGTATATACCTCTGATCGATCTGGATACGAAAGAATTATCCTCAACCAGCGCGAACGATATCTCGGAAACTTATTCGAGCTCGACTACTCATTCTCCATCCTCTCATATTCAGAAAATCCCTAGACCGATAGAGACGCAGAGTAACAAGATTGGCGCAAGCTCAACGAGGAGAAGCATGGTCTTCCCGTACGCGTACGAGAAGAGAAAGGATCCTAGGACTAGATACATACCTTTGATACCCGAGGAAGACTTGGGAAGGCCTCGCTTTTCCGTCGAAAGGGAACGCTGATGCGACGCACTAGAAAACTTTTGTTCTCCACGAGAATTTATAGAACCATTGTTGAAAATACCTTTCTATTCTGACAAGTTCACGATGTTTCATTGATTTATCGTGAACGACTTTGTTGTTTCCAATTGTTTAATTTGTAAACGTTGATCAGTTGTTATATTTACGCAAAGTTTGTGTTCCGAATTACTCGTACCGGCCAGCGTGTTTCCGGATCGTGTGTAACGTCGGTCACTAAAAATTGATGGCTTTATAAAGAACGCTTTAAAGAAGTTTTTGGTAAAAATTGGAGCCTTAACTTTATTTTTGTATATAGGAATTTTTTTACAATATATATATATATATATTTTTATATATATATATATATATAGCTTCGCTGAAATCTTTCTTCTTTCGCATTCGTTACCGTTATTATTTCTTAGTTATTAGAATTATTATTATTATTATCATCGTCGGTCATCTGTATTTCTCCCATCGCGTTTTATTTATGTCGAACGGACGATCGTAAGAGCGAAAAATCCCATTTTGTATATAATGACCCAATCTTGGAAATCGCGAAACGACTCGCTGAAATAGTATTATATTTCTTTCTTCTCGTAATATTATGTACAGCTAGTGTCCACGCGAGCCACGTTTACGGTGGTTCACGTGGACGATAGTCAAAAGTATGGAAGAGACGATTTAAATGGACTTCTATGTGTATCTATAATATACCTGTTTTTTTTTTACTTAAAATAAATAACCCTCTTTAAGAAGAAAAATGCGTCTCTCGGTCGTACAAATCCGATATACTTTTACTCGCTTACTCGCTTACTCACTCACTCCGTTACACTCTCGCACTCTCACACCATTTGTCTCCAGCAAAGTCCCTGCCTTTCTTTTCTCTTCTCTCTTCTCTGTCCGCTCAATAATCACCATTCACGACGAATGAAATTTTTCAGGATATGCCCACTCCTGATATGTTCGCGACTATTAAAAATAACCTATTCGCAGTCCTTGCTTCAATGTTTCTTCAGGTACCGATTGACGCGTCGAAACAGAACGCATCGTTCTATGATAATCGATTCGATGCAAAAATAACAGGTACACAGTATTCTTGTTTCGATAAGTGGGAAGACTAAAGTTAAAAGGACTTATTCATCGATCGATATTCTTGAACATAAAAGTTTCAGCGAACGAGTTAACGTAACTTTGACGTTATTTTCGCATCAACTCGACGGGACGAAACAAAAAACAAAAAAAAAATCTTGGCTTCTGACCGACGGTGCATTCCGTTAGGCAAGGAAGAAAGGACTGCGAATAATCGAAAACTTACTACTTACATACATATTTAACAAACACGCAGTCTTATCAAGTAGAACCCGTGAACGAACTCTGACAAGTAAAAAGGTATACATAGTAGCCTATTATTCTAGTAGAAATTTGGTTCGACTTGTCCCGTAACCAGGGCGACGAAACGATTTACGCTAATGAGCGATATAGTTTAGTTTACCCAAATTGTCCTCGACTTTCTCTTCTACGCGCGTACAGTATTCTCTCGATATATAGAGAAAAGAAAAAAAAAAAGAAAGAAAAGAATATGACAGAAAGTAGAATGGATTTTTATTAATCGTGAAAGAATATTAGATTAAAGATAAATTAAGATAACTAAGTCGAATTAATTCATGCAATAAAAGAAGCGAAAGAAAGTTAAAGATTAAAAAGATAATTTGATGGTTATCGAAATTTTTGTCAAAATACTGTATTTGCGTAAAACAGCGCAACTAAAAATCAATGTGCCCTGCATAACCACATCGAGTTCGTTTCTCTATCCGGCTAAGCTCTGGATCAACAAATTTCAATTACACAACTAATTGTAAATATTTCACCTTACGAGAGAGACGCGAACTCGAGAAAGTAGCCAACGAGCACACACGACTTCTTATATCTCTAAATACTCACGCACACGTATTCACGCACTCGATAAATCATCATTTACATTCCGAGTTCCATTTGCCTTTTTCAACAAATGTTCGGTGAACCATTATTCTCTATGGTTCCTTCGTTTCGCATTTTATTAACAACCACAACGTATCGTGGTTTTGAACAGGTTGTGTATTCGCCTTTTTGCTTTCTCTTAAACGCTTTGTTCACTTACCTTGGAACACTTAAGTTATTAGCGCTACAACATACAAAAGATAAGGCCGCCACGATAATACACTGACTAGATCAGTTTCATTTGCTCTTTCTCTCCCTCTCACTCTCTTTTGCGCGCTTTCTCTCCCTCTCTCTCTCTCTATCTCTCTTTCTCTCCTTTTTCGCAGTGTGTGGACCATAGTCCCAATTCTTTTATATCAACAAAAATATTCAGGACACGGTATCTCTGTCAACAAAATATACTATATGTCTCGTTTCGTATCCTGAGTACTAATCTACGACGCGCGACGATCGATCGAGCCGTCGCACGCTGGGGAAGAATTATTCTTCGCTCGATCAGAAATGTAATTAAAAACTCGTATAAGCACAGCATAGGCCCTGACGAATTCTCCTACCCTCACCAACTTACACGATATTGTACAGAAAAAGACAACAGTTCATAATTGTCTCGAGTACAACGAACGATTGATACAAAGAACATAAAAAAAAAAAAACATAAATTCCATCGACAATCGAATAGTTCTACCTCTACAAAATATGATTCTAATTATTTTTTAAATTAATCTCTTTTAAATATTAAAATTCGTACAAAAGAAGAAGATGCCGTCTTCCACTGTACATTATCGTAATTCTCGGTGTCTACCTCGATATCCTCGTCACTGATGCAAAAGTAACACGTACAAAACACGAACCAACTAACAGGAAATGTTTTTTGGTGGGATTTGTAACGCATTAAAAATCGTTTTCAACGTAGAGCTGAATACAATAGGCAAAATTCACGTTTCGATTTTCTATGATCGTCGTTAGTGATCGGTAAAAAGTCGGTTGACGTGGATAAGGACGGAGGTGGCTAACTAGGAACTGCGAGGCACTGCAAAAGGTAAGAATATGAGCAGCGTTTCTACTGGCATTCGATTGCCGGAGTCTCAAAATGAAACGTGTATTATTTTTTTTTTTTGGTAGGAAATACGTTGGTGTTTGAAAAAATTGTTAAGTATCCCAAACTCTAACGCAAGAAACGTTCCATTTTCACGCGCGAAATACTATAGACATATTCTCTGGCATATCTAAAGTGGAAGAATCTTGTTTTAAAATTTATCGGCTATTGCATCGAGTGTAAAGTTTTTAAAAGTGCACTAACGCGGTGAGAATCGTCGAACGATCATCGCGCGCAAAAGACGAACCCTTGCCGATAGTTTCGTCGAACATAGTCGTCTGGGTCAATAATGTATGTAGATTATCAAAAAACATCACAGTCGGGTTACTAGATTTTAGAGAAGCGTATGCTGAACTCGTACTTGACTATATTTCCATTGAACTCTAACCAGATTCGTCGAAAACGTTAATACTGACCCTGTTCCTTCTTCTGCCGCTTCAATCGCAAAGTCCAATAAAAATATAATCGTTCTTCTATCCTTCGAGCTCTTCTTTCGCGCGAGACTAGATCGTTCGACCCTACTTTCCTTATCGACCGAACGGAATATTCCAATCGCTGCTCATTCTCAAGATTCTTGTCGCATCGATATTGCCATCACCTTTCCGTGGAACAACTCGTGTCAAAGCGTTTCTCTGTGGAGCAGAGTCTCACACGTGGACCAGAAATATCGGCAGAAAACCAAGAAACCCTAAGGAACGAACTCTACGACGTGCAAATGACGTGTATCACTTTTTATCAAACAAGGGCAATTTGCTGCGCACCGCACCCTCGCAAACGACTAACCTCTGCGCCGCCGAGATGCTGCACAGTGGAACAGGACCCTCTAAACTTGCTTTGAGTAGCGTTAACCTACTAGAACCGGTATCGTGATCGGCGAGTCGCAAGCTACCCGCTTGCTTTCTCTCAAAATACTCGACGATCTTGGAAATGGTTTTACTGGAAGATCCGATGCCGCCTAATCTATCTTCCCAGCAGGAATCGCCACCTCCTAAGCTCGCTATGTCCTCGGACGAGTCGGTGTAGATCGAGCTTGTTCGATGATCGTCTAACAGAAAGAGGCTGCTCGCCGCGGAGCTGCTCAGAGTAGACGCGTGTCGCCGATTGGGAGGCTCTGGGCTAAGATCTTCGCCGACGCAGCTCCAAAAACCGGACTCACAGCTACCGCGCCTTCTTGGCTCCCATCCGTCCCGGAAAAGCGGATGGGTGAACAAGCTGGCAGCACCCACCTTTGTAGCCACCTAAAAACCAGATTATCGTTTGATCTCTAATTAACATGGTCGAAACGGAATCTCTTCCTGGCTAATTATCGTAGTCGCCTAGACACAGCTAATTGCTAGGTTGTTGCCATGCTAAACCTCGCCCAAACGTTCGCCAGGGTTGTTAAATCGAGAACAAAAGTCAACTGGAGTATCCTTACCTTTCTCTCCCATTTCTTTCTCGCGGTCGGACTGCTCGGCTCCGAGTTCGGCTTCTTTCTGTCCAAGATCTTTGCGATACTGTCGTTCTGCGCGGGTTTAAACTTGGCGATAGCATCGGTGACGCTCGGCCTGACATCCTCCAGAGACGGAAGCTCCAGGCAGCTGGAGAACAGATCGCCGAGGATTTTCTTCACGCCGCCCAACGCGTGGAACGGATTCGCCGTCATGGGCCTGTAATGCGGATCTCTCTTGCTCGCCAGCTCGGCAACCCTTCTCGCGGAATGACACCTCGCTTTGTCGGAGGGCGTCGCGTTGTCGCAACCTCTCGCGCCCGCCGATTGACTTCGGAGACGACAGGTCTTGCGCTTCGTGGGCCGTCCCTCTCTCGTGATCTCGTCCATACTGGACATCAGACCAGGATCCACGGACTGATGTTTCCCAATATTGTTCTTCAATTCCACTTCATAATTGGTGATCATGGTGTCCAGATTGGAGGCGATCTCTGGGAAGGTCGGTCTCGATTTTGGCTCGTACTGAAACCAGAGCGAATCGTGCAACCGTGAAACGTTTGCAGACTAAGAATATACGTACGTTGTACGAGACTCGACGCGAGAGATGATCTCAGAAATATTTCGTAACGCGTGTAAAATACTATTACCAACGATACACAATAGTGTGTTTCTTACACGTGCACGCGTTACAATGGATAAATTTGAAAATTATATGCTACGCTTAACGAGGTTAAATTCCATCGACGATGCGTTAAAAACTTAAACAGCTCGATCCTCGAAAGAGCAGATAGAAATCTGAACAAAAACCGCGCGAGCGATGGAAGCCTCGGTAAAGTTCCATTCCTACTCACCGTGCAACAATGGAAGGCAAGCTGCAGGAAGGCTGGTGGCGGATCAGCTGCCTCGCAGATCTCTGCCACGGCCAGGTAATCGAGGCCAAAGTTATCTGACCGTGGCAGAACGTCCGGATCGGCCGGCACGCGGCCTATCAACTCACAAACCACGATGCCGAACGAGAAAACGTCCGACCTGTGATCGTACCATTGACCCTTCAGACACTCTGGCGACATCCAGTAGGGACTGCCCACTGTGCTCAGTCTGTATCCCGAGCTTGGATCCGGTATTTTCGCCGCCAATCCGAAATCACCCACCACGGCAGTCATCTCTAACGTGTTCTCGTCCTTCTTGATGAGCACGTTCTTCGACGTGAGATCCCGATGAAAGAGTCCACGGCTGTGAAGATAGGTCATGCCCCGTGCCACGTCCCTCGCCAGATTCATCCTGATCAGATGGGGAAGAGGCGTGTGCCTCGACATGATCAGTTGCTCCAAGCTGCCGCCGTTTATGTACTCTGTCAGGGCGTGCAGCTGACCCTCGTGCACGCAGACTCCCATGAATCTGCAACGCACGAATCGACGTCCGTTGAAAACGGTGAGAACGAGGCTCGAAAGAGCGAAAGAGAACCGTGGTACTTGTGCCACGCGACGTTTCTCAGACACTGAATTTTATTCAATTATTCTCTACGCTCAGAGCATCGCGTATACTGGTATCTTTTCGCGATGCACAATTATCAATATCGCTGTTATTATTGTGATTGCCGTGCACGAGATCGGCCAGTCGCGACACGTTTTGATCGATGGAAGAGCTCGAGTGCTCCCTTTGAAGAAACGCATCTCGAAAATCTGCTACCTGCCGACCAATTTCGCTCATCCGTTTTAACCGCAATCCGAGTTGAAACGATTCGACTCAATTTTTCGGAGTCGAGCATCGCCACGTTTCATTGTCCTTACGGGGAAAGGCCAAAGAACCAGAGAATCAAAGAATCAAAGAATCAAAGAATCAAAGAATCAAAGAATCAAAGAATCAAAGAATCAAAGAATCAAAGAATCAAAGAATCAAAGAACCAAAGAATCAAAGCCGGCGAAGGCGAGGCGAACTTTTCTGGCGCTCGAGGAACGAGGTTTAATTACCAAGCAAGTCGTGGCCGCGGCTCTCTTTGCCAATCCGCGCACGAAGCGCGAAGCCGTTTCGCTCGTTACTCATCTTTCCCTATAAAGGCTGCGACCTTCGTGTTCCGGACGAGGACAGCGCAGGGCGAAGGTCTTCGACTCGGTTGTGTCCGCGGCCACCATCGACCAATCGACAAAAGAAAAAAACGTTGAATAAAAGACATCGAAACGAAACGCAACGATGAGTAGTCGAACAATTCCTTCTCATCCTGCCAACGGAACTTAAAAATCGACGAACAATACGCTAAGGCATGGGATATTTTTGCTGTCGCTGCTCGGAACAATCGTTTGCGAACGTTCAGATTTCATTTGTTCGTTTTATAAAAATATTTTTAATACGGGACTCGATACTTTTCCGTACGCTTTGTTTACCAGCGCAGCAGTTAGCATGCTTTTTAGACTCTCGTCGAAGTCATTAGCATCGTCTATCTAATGCGCATCTCGTCGACAATTTATTTGTTCTGTCTGGCGTTATAATTTGTATCTAATAGCAAAAGCTAAGGAATAACGCAGCATGCAGCCAATTTAAGTAATTAAGATTGCAGTGTACGAGAGTCGAAACCCATCGTCCGAGAAATATACAATATTCTTCAAAAAGATTTCTAACGATTAACTTTTTTAAAGAAGCACGCCCAACTCTTTCGTTCGTTCGCATTCACGGGAACGTAAGACGATTAAGCAGCTCGTATCGATTTGCCACGATGCTCTATTGACACCCAGCGTCCCCAGCGAGTTTAGAAAAGTTCCGTCGTTTGCCCCGGAAGACGGTCAAACGCAAGGGCGAATCGTTCGGTTCCCCGTTCGAGCCGCGGAACCGGAAAATTCGGATTAACCAAAAGGCGAGGAAAGACCTTCCTCGCCCGAAACGTGTTTCCTCTCGTTAGGTTTAATCGGTCTCGCCGACTGCCACTCGATTTCGTT
This sequence comes from Ctenoplectra terminalis, assembly GCA_019453375.1. Classification (NCBI taxonomy): domain Eukaryota; kingdom Metazoa; phylum Arthropoda; class Insecta; order Hymenoptera; family Apidae; genus Ctenoplectra; species Ctenoplectra terminalis. Next base: position 242,645 of record SMSQ01025940.1, read on the forward strand.
GCTGCCCACGACACGTACCGATTTTCCACGGGGAAACAGGCGCGCTTCGATTCCTTTGAATATTCAACGAGCGGCAATTTCTTTTTCAAATCAGTGAAAACCTGTTATTATGCTACAATCCATCCGTAGCTCCCCTTTCGTTCGATACCGCGTGACTCAGTGTGCATTTTATTAGCCATAATGGTAACAAGATTCGCGGTACGGTTTATCCGGTGATCCATCGTACAGCGTTGTCGATAAGCGCCAATAATTGGGAGCTTTGTAGTTTCAGTTTCACAGGGAGGCCCCATTGAATCGACGATATAAGAAAAGCGTGCTCGTCGCGGTCGACTCAGCGATTCTTCCCAGAGATTAGATAACTCGGCAGGTGACTCCGAGCGTAGGGCAAAGTTGAGGATTATCCGGTCGATTCTTTGTACCGAAATGTCATACGCTCGACGCGGCTAGCTAATGTCGCGATAAACACCGACCAGCGGCAGTCTCATTGTTAACCCATTACGTCTTCGTTTGTCCCCTGTCAGCCCTTTGACGCGACGTTATCTCGCGATCGGTCTGGGATCCTCGTAATTTATGCGCTCGAAGATATCTAGAAACGGTGAGGAAACAGTGATTCCTATCGAGGTACGCTTCGTAACTAGATAAGAACACCGGTCGATTTCTAAACAGGCCCGATTAGATCGGAGTAAATAAATTACGAAGTGGAAGGTATGTCGAATCTTGTTGGTTTAGAGCGATTTATGAAAGATAGAAAAAGAAAAAAATTTAATTTAATTTTCCACGTTCCGTGCGAGCCGACAGATCGCGCAGAGTTAAATGGCGTGTTTGGCACGCGCAACCGTCGATTAAGTTTCACCGCGAAGAATCCGTTTAACACGTCTAACGAACTGGTGTAATTAATAATTATGCAAAGGATAAAAAAAAAGAAAAAAAAAAGAAAAGAAAGGGAGGCTCTCGGTCTTTCTGTTTTCGTCCGAGCTTTAAATTTCATGCGAGTACACGCAATTACGTCGGCGCAAGCTATAAAAGATCAACAGGATGTTATTGCGGCCAGTATCGAGTATATCGCAACAACAACCAAACGGTTAATAATCGAAGCAATATCTTCGTGTCTCTATATGAACGCGGATAGCGATTCGCGATGAATTACCGGTCAATTTGCCTTTATCGCCAGTTATTGTCAGTTATCGCGATATCCTCGATAGGAGGATCGGAAGTACGATAGTACGTGCGACTATCGACGCTATTCGATTCGCACGCACGCTCACAAATCACGTCGCATCGATAGTTTCGCTAGCGCGGAGGCGAGCGTGATTTTTCATTCTACCGAGTGACTGCCGTTACGTGCTGTTATCGATTTGTTCGCGAAACAACGGTGAAACGGCTCGTGTTCTTCGATGAAACTATCGAGATTAACACCGAGACGTCCTAAATGTTCCGATAAGATACGCGAAATTCTTACACCGTCGAACAATAAATATTATCGCAACGTTCTACGCGTATTTCCTGATACCGATGAACAAAGATGACCGTATGAAATGGTTGCCAAATACCAACGGATAATATTCTCAACTTTTTACTTAAGCTCCTCCTCGACCTTGAACTACTTATAGGTCCTTGCATCGTTATTTACAAAACTTGTGCCGTAACAGGAGAGATTCGCAGTGACCTTGAAACAATCTTGAGGCGACCTTTCGCCGTAAGGATCAACGTCAAAGAAAAGAAGAATAGCGGGGAAGCGAAGTTCTGGAACCGCTTCGCAAAATTTGAAAGAGGAACTTTGTCGCAGAGTTTCGAGAGCCAAGGCCTTGAATCGACTGGGCCGAGCTAAATAGTTATTCGGGAGCACGTTCCTGGCGGTTAGCGCCGAAATTCAAAGAAACAACCGATCGATCGACGGCGAGGGTGGCGTTCGTAGTAAATCACTGGCCTGCTCTCTAACAACGAAACCGAACAGACAAGAATGTTTCGAGAGTATCGACCGATTTCATTCATCCATATTCGCTGATACAAGACGGATAGTACACCTGGCACGGTATATCGTTCCAAGAATTACGAAATTTATGCATCAAAGAACATCTAATTCTCCGCTAATAGCCAATTATTCTCCGTTGTTATTTCTTTCTTTTTATTTTCATTCATTTTCATTTACTTTGATCGATCGATTAATTTTTTTTTCCTTCTCCTTTCTCTTTTTCCATCGAGCTGACTCACACTCGACGGAAAGACGAGTCCCGACGCCGTCCGCGGTTTTCGCAGCCTTCAACGAGAGAAATGCCAGAAATAAGATCCGCTGGCCACGCGGGATAAACACACACAGCCGAATCTGGGCCAAGCCGTTTATATCGTTGGAATGCGTTGTCGCCGTGGATACGATGCGATGCGATGCGATGCGATGCGATGCTGATGCGATGCGCCGGGTCTAACCCGGAGCACCGGGAGCACCGGCGCGGCGCAACGCTACGCGCTGCCATTATGTCATAACTCGTAACTTCCAAACCGCGAAACTCTTTTGGCATTAGCTCAAACATCGTTCGGTTGCGTCAACCGAGAACTATGCGGTTCGAAACGACGTCGTTTCTTCGCGTGGGAATTAGGGAACTAGGAAACTAGGGAACTTTGCAAAACGAAACTTTACGGAGAAAACAAATAAATATTGACCGTGTTGATTATTTTTGTTGAGAAGAAACGGAGTGTACTTCCAGATTGATGTATCTGTTTCCAAGCTTGCTAGTAATAGAACGAGTCGTATAGGAACAGAAGACGTGGGTGTTTGGACACCACCGCCACAGTCGACGACTATAGTTGATTCACAATTATTCGGAGAGAAAAAGAGAGAGAGAGAGAGAGAGCGGTTTGGAAACTTCCACGCGTAAATAGTGAAACCGGCGCATCGTTATCGGTATATTGGATTAAATCGACGGTTATTTATTCGTTTCGCTAATCGAGATCCTACCATCGCGCGGTAGGAATGAAAAATTGGTTCGTTTCAAGCACGGATTTCTCTCATTTGCCAGACCGTTTCATCGATTGAGCTGTCCACGGGCCGTTGACACGTTCTTTTCTCCTTAAGCCAGATACGCAAAAATACTCGCCGCCTACGTGTATCTGTTCGAGAATAAATTCGAACCGACCGATCGAGGACCAAAAAGAGTCGCTGCCTTGATTGCTTCCACTCACGAATATCCCGTTCGCTTCCATTTCGATGTTCCATCCAACGAGTTTCTATTTCTATTTCCATCACGATTCCCGCGACAATCCGCGGTCCGGTTTTAATTTAAAACTCCAAAGAAGAAAGCGAGCGGGGCAACGTGACTTTCCGCACGTCCGATGGACCATCTCCCGCAATTATTCGTTAATTAACCTCTCTTTGGCAGAGGTTTCTCGAGTAGAGACAGAGAAAATTCGGCACGTACGCGAACGAGGTGATTTCCTTCGTCGATCGACAGCCGAGTTTCTCCGACGCAAAAGTGGGCCGGACTTCGATTCGACTCACCTTAGTATGTTCGGATGGCTGAGCTTGTTCATCAGCTGAACCTCCTTCAGCATGTTCGGCCTGTTCGCAGGCAGCTGGTTCATCTTCAGGACCATCACCTGACTCGTCATTTTGTGAGTAACCTGGAAACCGGATGAACAGATGTTGAGGACAATTTTATACATTTTCTACGCCGTTCTGTCGCGAGACGTTACATATTTGATCGTCGAACCTTTGACCGCTCGATCGTTTTCCGATACGACTCGCGGTTATGTACCCGTTGCGTTACGGAACGCGACTTTTATCGTCGCGTACAGTTTCCTCGAGCTCTTTTCGTTAATTTAAGAAACAGCTGGTTCCAGTCAGTCGGAGAAAATACAGTTTTTGACGAATACGTTTCTCGATGGTATCGCGATAGATCGCCGATGTCCTAGAATGCCTGCATCGCGTAAAAATAATTTTAGAAAGTCGAGTGTCCAACTGGAAGAAGAAACCGAGATAAGTACGGCGTACGGATTGTCTGAGAATAAGACCAAAGGATTCGCAACACACGATCGAGTTAATTGATACGCTCGCCTAATTGATAGTTGCGTTAAAAGCGACGTTATAATTCACAAAGCTTGGCGGTGAATCGAAGTTCGATCGAGCGTCCGCGACGAGACTTTCTCGTATCTCGATCGCTGCGAGACGTTTCCACCGCGTACGAGAAAATTATCTCGATGCATATTACACTGTAATTAAGCGTTCCCGCGAACGACGACGCGAGACATCGTCCTGTGTTCGTCGTTGCCGATCGTACGACGATATCTGCGCCCACGTTTTCACAGCTCGAGAACAGCGTGAGAGAACGTCAGACCGATTCTCACGAGGCAGAAACGTATTAATGAGACGTGACGCGCGAGAAACGCGGCACAATCGCGGAACAGCCTGAACGAGCATCGAGAATCGCAGGTGTACGCTAGAATCAACGGAGAGGAGAATCCTTTGAATGCAACTATTTGGCACTATGTATATATTTATTCGTTCCTTGATTCATTCATTTATTCGTTCACCGACACAAACACTTCTCAGTGGAAAAGTAAAACAAAGTAGCCAAGCGTATGCAGAATAATCAAGGAATGAAAGAACTTGAAAGGAAAAGTGTATTTAAAGAACGTTCAAACAACGGTAAACAGCCATGAAGTATTAATGCAGGGCAAAGAGAAAAACGTTAATTAGAATAAAATGTTGATTCTCGGTGCTCGAGATCCTGAACGACTCCGAGCAAAAGAACGACGCAAGAATGCGCAACAGCATCTGTTGCGTGTTCAAATTTTACCAGAACTCTGAGGAACAAACGAAAGAGCGAGAAAGAGCAGGATGACTTAATCTCTTTCACTACAAATAGACGTGGTATCAATGTCGAAACGACCCTGACGAGGCTATACTCGCGATCCTACCGCATCGCAACGTTGATGCACAGACACGGCGTCACCGTGGAAGCTTCGAATCTTCGGATCGACTCGAACAGCGGAACGTCCGATGACACCGCGGATCCGCGCGCACCAAATCGGCCGGTTTCCGCTTTTAATAAGCTCTTCGAGTAGTTGGCGAAACGGGACGCCTCGTAGGCTCGTAGCTTCTCGCACTTTTGCGAATACTCGTACGATCGTGCTTCCGTGTTTCGTATAGAACGCGGCTACTTGTATCCTCGCTTACTTGTTCCCCATTATCGAAAAACTTGGAGTCGGATGAAACAGTCTCGTGACCCACATTTAAGTCGGAAGAAAAGTCCGGAGGACAGTTTGTGGATAAAACTTTTACGTAAATAATTAAATGACTGTGGGATGACTGAATGATTGTGTACACGAATACGCGAGAGTTTGCGAACGAACGATAAGAAGGTACGTGTGAGTTCAAGTGTTTGGAACAGACAATGAATGCTAGATATCGAGCGAATGTATAGTTCGAAGAATCGAGCGAGGAATGCGTGCGACTGTTTTGAAAAAAAAAAAGGTAACGATTACGCGTGTGCGTGCATATACGTGTAAGCTAATATCAGGATGAACGCAAGCGAGAGAGGTCAGAGTGAATCGAGCGTCTGAACGAGTATAGCGTAGAACGAAGTGCGGTGTAAAAATAAGTCTTGCGTTTTTATTAAATATATATACTTATTCGCAAAATCACCAGTATTTTACTCATAAAACAACAAAATCCCTACATTATGAGTGTTATTTAAATTATAATTAATTAGTGTTATAAGAAACACGGTACATGATTTTTACGAGTGCTACGTTTTAAAACAGTTCGCGCAAAGTGGTTTACCGTACACTTTACATTTAGTATTTTTTTTTTCTCTTTTGCCTTTTTAATTGCACACAGCATTCTACGCACGGACGGATATCAGCGATCGAGAGGAGGATGAAGGGGAAACAAGATCGCAGGAAACAGGCGAGAAATCCGATCAAGGGAAAACGAAAACGAGGAGCAGCGCGAGGTGGAAATTCCGTGGGTTAAAAAGTCGAGAATATCCAAAGGGAATCTGGCCAGGATTCCTTGGCAGTGGCTGGCTTAGTTGGGCCGCGGCCAAGCGATGACGAATACCCGCGGACCCGCCGGGTAAACAGAGCGCTTGCAAATCGAGCGTTTCGCGAAAAAGAAAGAAGAAAAAGAGAAAGCAGAGCTAACGAGAAGTCGCTTCCCTCGAATTCCCGCTGTTGAGCCGACACTCGTCTGGAGAAAAAAAAACCCCCGAACATCCTCGAACCACCTCGTCGAACGCTTCGACCCGACCTTTCAAAGGGTTTGATCGAACCGATCGAAATTCTTTCCGCTACGAGTAGGATAGCGAGTCTAATTCGTGGATAAATCGTGTGGTGGATCGATTTTTAGGCTTCTGTCGCTGCTTAGAAATCAGAATTCGCTTAATTTTTTGTTCTCCAGTCTTACTTTCTAATAGTTTTTGCGCAAATTACAGCTGGGTAACCTATTACCGATACTGTTAAAAAACATTAGCGAAACTCGTTAAAATCGATACCTGTCGAAACTGCCCTGCCTCCAGCAGGACCTTACGGATAAACGTATTTCTTAATTTTAGCCAGGTTTCGTGTTTTCCGTACCTGTTCCTTTTCGCGTACCCTACGGTTCGGTAATTACACGTTACCGATTTGACCTATGAATATATTACGATACGTCAGCAGATTGACTAAGTAGTTTTGTGTCGCCATCAACGATTTCATTTTATTATCGTCGAGTATCGTTAAATCTATTCCAAGTTTATCTCGGTACAATTTAAACTAGAAACAAAAGGCGTTTTATATACCCTGTTGAAAATGTTGATAAAACTTTTGATGACTGGTAGCCTATTCCTAAATATTCTTACTCAAACTTATGGAAGATATACGACGCTGTCTCGAAGTGTATTATTCTGACGCGCGATAAATTCAAACGCTGGCTCAGATCCTTAACATCTCGGTGTATTAAGATTTAAGATATATTTTCTTCTCGACAGTCCGACGATCCACTCTACCAACATCTCGTTCCGTACTCTTTACTTTTCTTCGTACATTTAAATTGTTGTAATTGAACGCGACGAATAAAACGAGCATCGGGAAGAAAAGTAATTTCCAAATACTTCCGTTCGCAATGTCACAATTTTTTTCGACGTCGACGTAATTATGCCAAGTAGTTTTCACCCAATGGTTGAAAGCAAGCGTTCGTTCAGAGCTGAAGCGGTTTTTCAAGCTTCGCGAAAGTCGCCGCGAGGATGCCAAATAATTAGCTGGCCCGGTTCATTTAAATAATTCTCACCGTCTACGTGGACTCGTCCTTGCGTGTGTTCCAAGCACTCGACTTCCATTGTTAGCGGACGCACAGAGAAAGCACCAGGTGATTATTGTACCGAGAGTGATTAATGCTTCTACCGCTACACGCACGAACATCGCGAACGCGGAACTTTTTGTTATCCACCGCTTCATCCGCCGATTTTTCGCACCGATCGTGACAGAAGCAAGAAGAACGATCGAACGGTCTCTTCTCACTGACCCCTTTCTGCCTCGAATTTTGGTCTTTGATTCCTAAGGACCGATGATATCGATTTGAAAAAATAATACCTTGTAATTCGTTAATGAATTTTGTTAAAATATGTTAAACAAAGACACGGGTGTACTTTACAGGTCTTTACAATTTTTCTTTTTCGATTCTTCTCTATTTTTCGACCAAATATTTTTTGAACTCTTCTCGTGACATGCAACCTAACGGAAAGTTGACCAAAATCGGTTAACCGCTTGACGCGTTAATCACTGCTCGAAGTTCGATTCGGACGCAAAAAATGGACGATTCATCGCAAATGATATTGAGTTCACGGTTTGATCGTGGTAAATGTCGGAATATAGCATGGAGAATGCACGGATTTCTGCGAAACACTTTCCCGGGGTTCGGTGAACCTCGCGTCGAGGAAAAAGGGAGTGTAAAGATTAAAAGTGACGGGTAGAGCGCGTCGAAGATTCGAAGGATTCAAAGGCTTCCGGAAAAAGGCGGCCCCTGAAATGGCTCCATCGCTGCAGAACCGACTTCCATTAACGACCGCGGCTTTGTCGAGGAAAAAAAGCCCGATCCTCTGTGAGTCTGTGCGAGCGATCGTCAGACTTCGACGCGTTTATTCGAGTATAAAAAAACTCGATGGATTCGCGGCTTAACGCGCTGATTGTTCGTCCAATTTAATATGTAAGTCTTGCCACCGAACTGCCGCCAACCGTTCAATAAGATAACGGCCAGATTGCAAATTTACCAAGCAAATTAAGGTTGTAGCGGCAATTAAAGCGCAAACACGGTCTTCGGTAGCGTAGTTTTATTCGACGCGGTGGCTTGTAAAACGAGAGACCGGCAAAGGTCAACTGCATCTATTTGTAACTGCACTGGAGTGACCGCGGATGAGAAATGAACGATAGGCTATTTTTTTCGGTGCCTTAATCGCGCGATTTATCGGGTTAATTAACGATAACTCGATGGCGCGAATATCCTGCGATCGCAATTGTTCCACGCGAATTCTTTTAACGCTGTTTTCTTTGTACCGAAAATTAATTAAAAAAAAAAAAAAAATAAAAAAAACTTGTCCATCGTTTTGTTTAATCCGTGCCTCTTTCAGAAGATACAACGATTTGTCAAGTTTCATGGTTAACGAGCAGTGAACGACGCAACGGGGAAAATCACAGACGCTCGACTCGCAGACGTTCGTCGATGGCGGGGGTAAACTCGAGCATAATTAAAATCCACGCACCAATTAAAACGGTGAGTCGAAAGGGGCTTGAAAAGTTCAAAGTTTACGCAGCGACGCGTGAGACGAGGTTTCAGCAAAAGTCAATTGCAAATAGGGTGCGTTTACGGGAGCTCATCCCCTTAAAGAGGTTCGCTGCACCTCCACTATTTCTTCATCGCCTTATCTTTATAATCCACCAGCAACACTTTCGATTATTTTCTAAAAACACTTTCTTTCATTTACCGATCGACGTGTTCAAGCTAATACGTAACTGAGATCTTTTGAATAGGTTGGAAGTTTTAAAATGTGTGCAAAAAAAAATCATGTTGCATTTTTCCTTCTCTTTTTAATGCATTGCACTCTAATGCAATTGGAGGCAACATAAGTAATTGCAATTAATGAATAAGTTATGTAGTGCAGTGGAACTTGCGAAGCGTTTAGACGCTTTTAGTGAACGATAAAGATCGCTTAAGTAGGTGAACTACTAATTATTTTAAGCGATGTGATTCATTTCAAAGTAGTAAATGTTCAACGAACGTGTGAGCCTTTTAAAATAGAAGCGGTATAAATGAAAAAAAGATTTTAAAAAAATATAAAACGATTGAAATACTCCGTATAGTAATTTCCATTCGTTTTACCGAATATAGACGTTTCTTTGGGCATCGTATACGTTATAATTCAATTAATAAATGAACATTGCGAACAAGACCGTTTCAAAGTTTCGAAGAAAATTATCGAAGCGAATGGTTTTAACTCGCCTCGGGGAAAGCTGCAACTCTATTAAGAGCGATTTACCAATTAAGAACGCGCGCCTCGAAGGCCATGCCTTGAAAGGCTTTACAAGTTCAGAGTTTTTCCCGGCAACAAGCTGGCGAAAGTTTCAGCGAAAAATTGCCGCTTAGAAAATGGAAAATGGCAATGTACCCGCCACGCGATCTATCATCGATCGAAACGATGCACCATATTTCAAGATTTAGCGATCGATGAAGATTTCTCTGGCGACCGATCGCGAGACACCGCGATAAAATTCCTTTCTCGCCTCGTGCTACGCACACTTTCACTGTCGGAGTTTCTATATTAATATTTTTTTTCGATCACTTTTTAACAAAAGGTTTCTCTTCGAGAACGTCGATCGGCTTTCCCGACAAGAGCTTAATCTCCTTTTATGCTTTTAACCGGTTAATAAATCGAGCGTTATAGATTTGCTTCAATTCGCATTGGCTAAGTAATGATTCTATCGAATCGATTCAACGAATTACCCAGAGGTTGGTCGTTTCGATTATTTTTCTATTCCTTTAAGTTCTCTAGAAACTAATGCGACGGACACGTTTGAGATACCAATTTGAGAAAGTTGGAAATCGGAGCACGATTCGGCAACGTTAATCAAATATTTATAATAAGAATTAAACACGGATATCGCGTTACAATTTACTGTATCTCCATGCAAATTAGATATAATTAACACGGTACAATACGAGCTTTTTTTTTCTAAGCACATCTTACTTCAGCGCTTCAAGCAACACGAAGAATACAAAAGTGGATCCGTATAATTATCCGGCAATTAGTGATACTAATTGCCATGTGAGGAAAGTTTAGCGTAAAATCAACATCGTTAAAGGAACCGCTGAAACGAGCCAATTGGAGCCAAGCGAAGGGCGCGCACTCTCGTTCTCGCTCGATTTCGTTGGAATTCCGATCGATCCAAGTTCTTTGATTCACCGTTAAAGCGTAAAACGTTAAAAACATTCTGTATCGACGCGTTCTCTCGATTCTCACGAATCGATTATACATCGTTTACAAATAGCTTTGCAAAATCGAAAGGGACCACAGCTTTAATTTTGGCGCGTCGATCGGTGCAAGCCCGTTCGATGAATCGCACCATCGATCGATCTGTAAAACGCTCGATCGGTTTTCCAAAACGACTTCAGCACTTTAGAGAAACCAATCGTGCTTCTCAACCGATTTACGCGTCGTTGGAACCGAGTCTGATAAACGTCGATTTCCCAGCGGTGGCGCGACGCTTTCCTCGTGGTCGAGCTTCGTCGATCGGCCAGATTAAATCGAGTGTCACGGGACATTTCGGGCTAGAAACAGCGTTTCGCTTTTCACCCAAATGGAAACGTGCTTATCTCGCGACGGAACGAATAAATTTCAACGCGTTAAGTATCCATGCCAGGCCGGTCTTTTTTCGATCTATCGAATTCCGGTCTCGCTTTTACGTTCGCGAGTAAAAGTTGCCCAAAGAAAATTAAACGTCCCGTCGATCGGGTAAAACATGAAATCCTGCCGATTATAATAGCCTGCGTGGTACAGCGCAATTGTAAATAATCGGTTATATACGCGTCAAACGATTGGATTTTTCCTGTTTTTCCAAACGTGGAAACATACTGGAATCTCAATTTCAATATCGTAGAGTAAAATCTCGGGAATGTATTATAACAATCACGCGCTAGCTCATAATAGTCGTTAACATACTTGCATAAAAATCGTGTTCGTTTTCGCCGCGATGGAACGCGTTCGCACCATTTTGTTTTCGTTCCATTAATAATCGTTCAACGAAACAACGATCCGCGGTAACGATCGTTGCGAAACTATTAAATAATCGTCGGCGGGTATCGTCGATCGACTCGACTCGATCCGACGTTACAATCGTCGATCGTTCGTGAAACAACAGGAAGACATTCCGTCGCTTCCTGATTGCACGCGATGTCTAACTCGCTCGCCAGCGTCAGATTTAATCGGGATAAATTTTCGAAGGTAGCCCTCAACCATTTTCGAGACCGGGCGAAACTGGGACCAAACGAAACTTGCTCGGTAATCGGCGATCGTGCACGATGTTCGCGAGAACGCGAAGAAACTCCGTCACTTTCGAAATACCATGCTCGCAATTAAGCCGACAGTGGCGGCGTGAACTTCCGCCGGTTTCCGCGGGAGGCCGCGGAAAGAGAGAGGATTCTCGATCGCGAATCGGGAATGAGCGAACCGCGGAACGACGCTGCCGGTCTGGTCGTATCTCGCTGGCTAATGAATCGGTCGTAGAACGAAAATGAGCGAGGAACGAGAAGCCGTAACAGAGGCTCATTAGAGAGTGTTCGTACTCCATGGCCAACGCGGCGTGACCGGCTTTCTCGTCTGCTTCGAGCATTCTTATTTCAACGCAGGAAGGAAATGCCGCGGTGTGCGCGAGCTTCTCCGCTCGCGTGCAAGGTCGTTGTTTCTATCTGCCGCGCGAGGCCACCGGAGAGAAAGAGAGAAAGAGAGAAAGAGAGACCATTTCCGACAGATCGTTCGCCTGTCCCGACCACTGTGCCCGCGGCCTTACGAAGGTCTCTAGCGCGAGCACGCGACACCTTCGACCTCTCTCTAACCCCTCTCGAATCCCTCTAGATCGCCTCTTCGATCGATCGTTCGCAACTCGCTCGTTTGTTACAGCGATGAAAAAGCGCACCTGAATGCTTTTAGAATCGGGTTGCTCGACGCTGTGACCTGTTATTCCGTTCTCTCGTATTTTTCTTTTCGACATAGAAATACATTGCGTAAAGTGGGCCGAAAGGATTAACCGGGTGTACGTACGAGGCGGAGAATTAACTCGATCGAGAGAATCGAAGGAATTAATTGATTATTTTTAGGGGAAAAGAGAAGCCGCTGGTTGGTTCGCTAGGCAGGGACTCGAAGCCGGATCTTTCGTTTGCCGGACCACTGCTTTGATCAATTAAGCTATCCAGGTCGTGGACAAATTCTTTCTCCCCAACTTTAATATCCAAAATGGCTGCCTGCAGCTCGACAGCGTGAATAAACGAGTGAAACGACAACGGTACTTTAAAGCGAACCAGAAAAAGATTCTTTCGGTCTATCCAGTTACCGCAATTTCATCTACCATTGAAATCAGCTACTAAAACATAATTAAATGAACACAATTTTCTATCAAAGAGAAGAAGCGGTTCTCAAATAGTTGAAGCAACGAAATATTTTCGCCGATCGGTCACATCGGTGATTCCGTTGTCGCGTTGCGTCCGCGGTATTTGCTCGAACGCTATATTTTTAGAACCAACAATTCGCCTCCTTTTGATCTCGACGTCACTATCAGAGGCTTTGATACACGGACTCGAAGTTTGTTTAATTGGCGAGCGAGTCGTGCCGCAATTATATCACGGAGCGTATTAATACGGTAAGTCGCGTCATTAAGATCGATCAGCGTAACGTCGCATGCGTTGTTAATTATGAGGAGCGAACCGCGCTTTAAGCTCGCAACGAACGATACTTTACGAGACAGTTTTACGCGTTGCCCTGAATTAATTTCGCGCGGTCGACGCTTTTCTTTCTCTTTGACCGAGCAATTGAAGCCGTTTCAATGTTACCAAGAGTTGATTAATGGGACTCGCGCGATAAAAACCTCGAAACAAGATCGATTGGATGCTTGCGTATTTCTTTCGAGACAATTACGATTTCGCTAACTACGCGCGACGTTCTTCCAATCCGATATTGTAACACGATTTTTTTTACAAATATCTCGCATCGATGGAACAAGCTCGAATCCTTTACATTTGGCATTCTCGTAATTGAGACTTAACTGTAAATAAATAGAAACAGTTATCAAAGACGGCGCAGGGAAGATAGTGTTTAGAGAAGCAAAGTGGCTGCGTTCAATTTGACCCAAGCCAATGAAATTTGCCTCGAAGGTGTTACTTTGAATTCACCGACAACTATTTAGAGTCGTTTGCAACTCATCCGTCGATGTCAAAGCGTGTGCATAAACTGCAGCTGTACGAACTTTCTCCGAGACATCGGCAAATCCCAGCGTTTCACGTATATTTCAGTTGAATTGCGTTCCAAGTCAGCGTGCAACTTGTAATTTTCTCAAAACTTGTAATACGGTACAATAATTAATCCAACGTTCCTTGGTACGATTCGAAATTGTACCTTTCAAACAAAATAGCATACTGTTCAAAATCGAATACTCTTCGCGTCGATCGAATCAATTTTCATCCTTTAAAATTACCTTGTGATCAAACGCAACCGAGCTTCTCTTGGAAATTAAATTTTTGGTTTTCCAAAATTCAGTCTCGCGAACGAAGCTGTTAAGCCCGATGCAAACGTGCGACTTTTGTCCGCGCGGTCTAGCTGCGATCATATGTTTGTCTCCGTTGTTTTTGGTTTGGAAAACAAAGAAAGATACGCGATAAAGTCGTTCGTCTGCGTCGAGTCTTAGACTTTAAACGAAAAATAAAAAATGAATAATGTTAACTGCAAAATAGGAAACCGGAAGGAAAACGAATCGTGAACGAAAAGGGGATCGAACGAAGAGGCACGCGGTGAAACGACCTTATTCCGATATCTGCTCGGTTTCCGTGCAACTCGTCAGTAATAACGCGACCTATCATCACGCCTGTCATTACCGATAATTCACTGCATTTTCACCGGTCGTTGTGCATCTATATCTGCGAGCATAAATGCAGGAATTGCCGCAACAATCGTTGCCACGACACAATTTATTTCGATAATAAATAGAATATGAAAAAATGTTCAAAGATTCTTTCCATTTCTATGTCCCACTTTTCCTTTCTTTATCAAAAACCGGTCGTCGGTGACAAAGTTTCGCGTCGAACGACGATCGTTCAGGTTTCTCGCAGTTTTTACATTTTTCCGTTGCTGACTTCGATCGAAGGAAAGAAAAGCGGTCTTGCAAACACGTACCTAGAATTATCCAAAGGCTCGATCGACGAGCTCGATAATGCTTCTCGGAAATCAGGAAGGTTTGTGTTATATTCTTCCAAGAAAATTCCAGCGATGGTGGCCGTATAATTAATGTGTTACGTAAAATTCAAATAGGTTTTGCAAGGAGAACGAACGGCGCTCGCGTCGCGGCCAATTTCATTTTATTCGCGTCGACGGAATTAGAAATAAGGAAAGTGTCGAGGCTAGACGAGAAAACCGCGGCGTCCGCTTTTGCTCGGCCACGTACGCGCAGAATTGCTCCGTGTAACGCAACGAAAACGAGCGAGGTCTCGTCAAATTCGACGTACGCGAATTGTGGTCACGAGTCGCGGAGCTAATGGACTCGTGAGTTTCTCTAACGAAATATTAGCGAGTCCCTGGACGCTTAACACGCGACACCGGCTGTTCGGCAAGGACTCTTTCATGGCCGAAAAGCGTGCAATGCGACAAAGTTGGTATAAAACGTGCGAGTCGTTAAAAACAGCGAAATGAAATACACCTTATAAAGCATTCGTACGTATAGTCGTCGAGATAGTGGAAGTAGATAAAGACGATTTCATTCCAAGGTTTTCATAACGCGTCTAACCGTTACACGGTACGACAAAACGCAATTGATTTCCTTAGAAAAGCCACGATGAAAAACGAAATGCGAATAACGCTTCTCGCGTGATTTATTCTCGACGCAACAATCTAGTCGGACAAGTTTAATCGAACGTTACCTACCGCTAATGATTAGGGGAATAAAAACGACAGAGCTGAAATTCGCCTCGAAATTGACGGTCTTCGCAACAACTTTTAATTGCACGCGAAATTTTGCCAAATCATTAATGCAAACGATAGCAAGACCGAGGTATCTTAAATCAAGGATCGCCGACGTACTACAACACGAGTTTTGCAATCGTCGTTTGTAGACCGCTTCCGAGGAATCTTGCGACACGTTTGTTAAGAACCTGGCGTCGTTTATCTCCGACCGAGCGCCGATTCGACTGGATCGGTCTCGAAACTCGTTGCATAAAAATTGTCGCGAGCATTACTGAGCATTACCGAGCATTACCGAGCATTCCTCAGCATTCTTAAGTATTTCTGGTTTCACGCGTTGAATTACCAAACGCGTTTTGCTTCCACGATCGAGGTTATCTTTTCCCAACCGTTCGCGGAGGGGACGGTCAGCGATTTCGAAGCGGCAGTTTGGTTGAAAATTTCAGATTCATCGCGCGAGAAGAGCCGAGAAACAAGGATCGAAGTTGAACGGAACGCAAAAATAGATTCGGTGCTTCTTTTCGTTTCTCTCCGTCTTTCAGACCCTCCGCTTTCGCGGCTCTTTTCCTTTTTCTTTGGCCAATGTAGCCTTAGTTTCGTCGTTCAATTTCTGAGAGTCACCGCGGGATTTCGATCGAGAAAGCCAAATCTACCGAAAGCCGGGAGAGAAATCTGCCGGTCAAGCGAACGTAAACGAGTTCCACCTGTCCTTTTAATTATATCTCTATCCCGTTGATTTTTCTCGCAAACAAGTAAAATGGAAAAAAGAAAGAAAAGAAACATATAAATAAATAAAATATCAAGAACGTGCCTGCGCGTGGAATGCGAGGACCGAGACGAGATCAAATACTCGAAGAGAGAATACTTCGCGGCGTATCGTCGCGATGGAGCCGCATCATCGCACAAGTGTCGGGACACAAGTAGGACATAATTATGATTAACGAGCCGGTCGTTCGCGAAGGACAAGAGTCGGGTTTCGGGTTACTATTCCACCTTTTATATCCAGTCGAGTTACCCGAAACGAATCGCGAGCAAGATTTTTTTGAATCGGAGGAAAACGCTTATCAGTTTGCCTCCTCGAGAATATTTCGGTTCGTTCGTTAATTAATTCATTCTAAATGCTTTTATAATTACGAAACGACGATCGCTTGGCGTTTAACGTTACTTCAAACATTGTGCTTTCGTAATCACGCGCAGGGGGCAGATTCAGCTGCTCGAAAAGTCTTTTGTTGTACAGCGTACAACACGTTCCATCGATTCGGTCGAGCGAAGCTGGTTCTCCAGGTGTCTAAAGAGCATACAATGATCGCTCGATTCGATGCCGCTCCATCGAAACCAGTTTCCACAACGTTCACTGTCAACGACGATTACGACCATTACGACGATTACGCCGATCGATAAGATTCCTAGTCAGAAATACAAATGGAGCTCTTCTGTCGCGAAAAGTGCAACATCGGGTACGCAGTTGATCTCTGCAACCAAAAGTTGATCTCGCTAACGGTGTCGAAGAGGAGCTGTCCGACCACTGCGTTAACCAGTGAACAGAGTCGAGCGAAACGACGAATTCTTCGGTTGAATAAATCGGATGAAGTACTTTGCCAAAATGCTGACTAGTCGTGCGATATCGTGCCACTGCCAAGAATTCGTGACCTCCAGAACCGAATCGATCCTTCCTCCACGTATGTACAAGAGCACGCGCGATCGAGTCCTTCCAATTTTTTGCAATTTCTTTAATCGACTTTCGTGACTTTCACCCAGCAGAAACTTTCGCGCAAATTGACTCGCATCAATTCTCGCGTAACGACGCTCCAAGGACACGACCTCGAACGCCGACACTAATTCCCGAGAAGTGTGACGACCCGATGAATATTCCATCCTTCGTCGACACACTTTTAGGAAAATAATTATTATCGTCGGTGGCACGATTATTCAAATTCTGCCAAGTAACCTCGTTGATGGAAAGCAGCGTTTATAACGATAAAATATCGGTGCGATAGTTCGGAAGACTCTGACCTATGGCACAAATCACAAGGACCTTCCAAAGCGCCGGAGAACGATCGAAGAACGCGGTGAATTTATTTTTAAACAGAATGGCTCGCGATACGTGGTTCGAAGGAATCGCTGTAGTCGCTTCACGGGCCGTACTCAATTTCCTGTCGACCCATTTATGCGTGTCGTTCCTCACCGACGAGAAACGACACTTTTGACAAGGTACTCGATTTTGTTCGATAACTCCTGACGACACCGGTCGATCGTCATCGACTCGTCGATAAACCGCGCCAAATTACAGGCTCGCGGTTCCACCGGAACTGGACCGACTTTCCATCGGCCACGTGGTGAATTATACGTGCGCTTCGTAAACGCTTGCGGAGTATTTCTTGGTCGCGTGGAAAAGAGGATTGAGAGAAGACTGAGATAGAACTGGGAGAGAACGAGAGGTGAAACAACAGTGCCAGATGCACGGATAAGAAGAGCACCGGTTAAGAGTGGTGCGGAGAAGGCAGAGGCGAAAGAACGCGCAATAGAGGAAGTAGTTGCGGAGTTGAAGGAAATTGTGACTTATAGCATCCTTCTAGGACATCGTACCTGCGTACGTGCAAGCAAAAACCTACTTTTGCACTCTGCGATATCTACGTTATGCGTTATGCGTTATGCATGACGCGTGGAACGTTTCCTCTGAAATTTAGCGCGATGGTTTTCCATCGAGTTTCCGTGTTGACCGTTACGTAACGTTACTTAACATAAAGAAGAGCAATCTGTAGAGATTGGAATGTCAAACGGAGCGTAAGAAGGTTGCGCGTCATTCCTCGGATGCTATTAGGCTACTCGAACGATGCAACATTCCGGGGCGCGAAAAAACGTTCCACGGCAGAAATAAATAATCTGTCGCGAAAGGAACGAGACGTTACGTCCTGCATCTGGTTCGTACAATGGACACGAAACGTTCGTGTCCGATGTTCTATGTACGTAAAAAGTTGACGAGCTGCAGCCAGCTTTGTCCAACACGGATACCAGCGGATGATTTTTCACGAATCACGGCTAACGGTGAGTAAGCTATGGAGGAAGGAAGAGCGTGGTTTACGTAAATGTGGCTACGATTCTGCGTATCGCTATGTCATAACATTTCGGTCACGGGCTAAGACGCAAATGTAATTTGCGATCTCATACATATTTTACAGCGAACGTTTAGTCCAGTCGTCAACCCGATGCGAAACGATTTTTAAAATTGAATCTATGAATAATGCATGCGAAAATCGCGACTCAACGCTTGGTTAAATTTGGCGTTGATTATTGATCGTACCATATACGGGAAGCTTTCTATACGCTTAATTGCCATTTTCTCCGAGTGGGTACCGTTATTCCTACGATCATTTTTCCTTCCGTTTACGATAGCGTTATTAATTTACCTTCCTACGGCTTTTCGAACGCTTTCTATGGTATATGTTAAAAAAAAAAGAAAAAAAAGGAATAATATCCGAAAAAAGTACAAGTACACAATCTTTGTCGAATTCATCACCGATACTCTACTTTCTCGACCAGCGTCGCAAAAAATGCGCGAGTTTGAGCTTTCGAAGGTGAAGCGCAGCGACTGACTTGAAAATCGAGGAAACGTGTATAATTGAAATCGGGAAAAATGAAATTCGTCTATGGTTGGAGATCGTCGAGGAAAAAACATGGTTACTCGTTACCAGCGAATAATCACCTGATTACGAGTGGAATTAATTTGACGAGAACAGCAAGCACACCTCGGATTCGCTGCACGCATTCGTATCTAATCTTTGCCGATGTTAATCTGCCAAGATAACGCGTCACGGCGTTGCGAAGCGAACATTCAATGCATGCGATACATAATGTATTTAAAAATAATGAAGAAAGAGAAAAAAAGTAGGAAAAAAATAGCAAAACAGTGTTATATCGAAGAGAAAACTTTTCCTAATCGCTGGCTCGAGTCACTGTTCGTATCCTAATTGCAAATTTCTCGACGAGAAACGAGCCAAGAATATTGTTCCGAATAAAATATAACATTCGCGATAAAACATAACATCGTCGTTACGAAACATACGCGGAACGACCGATCGGCGATTCTTTTACTTCCTACAATTTTCAGGATGCTCGTTCAAATTGGAAATTAGGATTTAGGCCGATTCTCGAAGCTACGTAACGTATCGGGTACGAGTCGTTCGATCATCTTCTTGGAACGATAACGCAAAGGAAAGGAGCAAGGCGATAAAAGAACAAGCATGGTCCTACCTTGAAGACTTCCGAAAAGAATCCAGCACCGATCTTCTCCATGTAAAAGTCGTCTAATCGGTTCAACGAGGCAACCGCGTGCCTCAACGCCTGGCAGGAAGCACCTGTCCTTCTTTTTGTACCGGTATCCTGATAGGTATCGCTGGGACACACGTTCAGATTGCAGATATTCCCTTCCATTTCGGTGGGTCGCCATGGATCGCGGCACTTTTCTCGGTCCCTGTAACGGGGCGAAGACAACTGTAGCTCCGTTGGAAGATCTTTCGGTAGACAGGTAACGCAACTCTGCTGCAACGCGTCGCCGCTAGATTTCATCCAGTCTTTCGAGGGCGTAGACGTCGTGAAGTCCCCTCGGCAGTTTCGTTGTTCGCAGCTACCGGGCGACGAAGTTGCCAAAACGACCGAGTCCACGGTGTCCTTGTCCGCGACGTACGGCTTCGCGGACGACTTCTGGCATGATTCACCGGTCGACTGAATCACAGAAATCGCGGTAAAGTCCATCGACGAGTCGCCTAGCTCGTCGCTCGTCTCCGAGGCGGAACCACTTTTCCCGTTCGACACCGAATGTCCTGCGTCGGAAGATCTCGTGGAAGATTTGCCGGTCGCCAATGGAACAGCCTGTGCCACGTTTCTCTGCGTCTCTCTGGAAACAAACTTTCCTCCCGGTAAATGTTGCTCTTTACCGGTGAGAAACTCGCGGTTCGGGCCAGTGTGCTTTTTCGAAAGCTTCGAGGGTTCTCTCGAGCTAGAATCGACGTTCAAACTGTTCAGATTAGTCGAACAAAGTACCCTTTGCGATTTCGTGCCACTCGTTGTCGCGCAATTCGAAGATTTCGCGAAGCTTGGACAGTTAGAGTTCGACGCGCACTTGGGGGTGGTCAAGTTTGACGCGACGCTCGTCGTTGTCGCCGCCAATCCCGTGTGATTTCTACCGTGGCTAGACGTCTCCTTGGTGGAGTATTTGGAGCAAGAGTTCTTCGCGATCGAGCAACCGGTCGACTCGGTGGTCCTGTTAGATCTGTTCGCTTCAACGAACGCGATCGACGCTTGCGAATTCGTCGAATTGCCGAATACGTCGACGACTCCAGCGCTGCTCGAGTCTTTCGAGACTCTCCAAATTTTCGACTTGTCGTCCGCGGAACCTTGCTCGGAGAGCAGCGTTCCGATGCAGTCCTTCGTCGATCTCCAAAACTTCTTATCGTCGATAGGAAGACACTCGCAAGACGCGCACGTTTCCTTGATTCTCCTGATTTTCGATTTGTCCTCGACCAGGGAAGACACCTCGAGTACCGCGTTCGCGTTGCAGTTTTCCTTCAGCCTCCACAACGTCGGCTTGTCCTCTCCAACCACGGAGTACTCGTTCAGCGAACACGATCCTTCTTTCGCCCTCTTTGGCTTCGACTTGTCCTCGGTGATACAGGGTGGCTCAAAGATGACGGAAGAAGAGTTGCAATTCTCCTTGGATCTCCAGAGCTTCTGCTTGTCCTCTATTCCCATAGAAGGTGCTTCGGAGACCACGGGTACGCAGGTGTCCTTCGGTCTCCAGAGCTTCGACTTCTCCTCGGTGAGCATGGTCGGTGTCTCGTCGACCGAGAAACACGGCAAACACGCGGTTCCAGTCGGCCTGACACAGCTCTTGGCCGACGCGCCACCGTTCGTAGGTGGTCCTGGTGTGTTCGAGGGTGGCACCTTGCCGAACATTTTCCCCGTTATTGAGAGAAGATCGAGCAGCTTGAATCGGAACGGAAGGTCGTCGTCGTCTCTGCGCGCCGCATCACACGGATTATCAGTCTTGTCGCTGGACGTGACGGCGTCTCTCGTTCGCCGTTCAAACGAACGAGGTCGTCGATGCTCGATCGGGAAGACTCGCGAGGCGACGAGCTACGTCCTCGAGGCGGTAGCCCGGCATCTCAGGATCACATTTAGTTGGATATCGTAGCTATCCTTGATATCCTGTGCTCGCTGTTTGGCAGTGGGATCACGCGTTCCGTGGAATCGCGGTGGACCAGGGCATGGTCCTAGCAGTGGGCGCAGTGCGGCAAGCGATCGTAGTCGATGAACTCGAGAAGCACATGGAACATCCGCAACGACGAAACTTGGCACATCTCTCTCTCTCTCCTCTTCGAGTGTCCTCGAAACACGGGAAGAGACTTTGGCTTTCCTGGAAGAAATCTGCGGCCCACGGAATCAGTTACCGCGCTAACGTTCTTCTTTCGTTTCTCTTTAACAGTTTTTTTGTTTTTGCAATTAAAACGATCTTGATCCTTTGGTTAACCGGGATTTTATTCGCTTGGGAGGACGAAAGAATCACGGCTGACAACGAGTAGCGTTTCGCACTTTGGTACGAGTGATCTACCGGTGACCGGAAACAATGGTACAGTGATAAACGAATAAAGTATACGATATATATATATATCCAGCGTATATCTGTAATTTGAAATCCCTTCGATGCTTATGAAACGATCGTATATTTTCCAATTGAACGCTTGAAAAGTTTCAATTGCAAAAACATTGTTATAAAAAAAATGTAGGAAGCGATAAAGAGCGGACTATCGGATTAACCCTTCCGGTACGACAACGATGCATCGCGCTGACCTAAATCGTACGTGCTTCCGTATACGATTACCGCGTCGTGTTTTTTCATCGATATTTTATTTATCCGAATCACCGTTGAAGCGTCTTTTATCGTTCTCTTTGAACGACGAACGAGACGTCTCGTCGAAAGGTACCAACGACACGCGAAATACCGAAAACTCGCGATACGCGTGCAGCGTGCTCGGTAATGAATATGCCAAGTTCTCTGAGCCGGGAATGCGGACAGATTTGTTAAATAACGCGGATACATGTGTGCAGGTTGGCTGAACGTACGCGATGATACATCGCCCAGCGATTTGATTTACAAAGCAGCGCTACTTCTTCTTACACCGGTTGAGGCAGATGACCGTTTTCACACGCGAGAAATGCAATTTATGATAAAACTACACGCCGCAATTACGAGAGGCCGGCTACATCTAATTGGTAACGCAACGCTGCGGGCTGATGCGTTTTTTACGGGGGCGAATAGTGTTTTTGCCGAACATGGAGACGGAATATCTTGTCCTAGTTTTGAAAACGTAACGTTATCGTCACGATGTTGGCCTGAATATAGCCAACGCTTGTTCTAAACTTCTGTTTGCGAAGTCAACGAAGCGATACGTGGGATCAACAATTTGTTTCGCAGAAAAAAGAAAGTTCTTTTAATCGCTGACTATTATTGCTCCAACAACGATAAAAGATTACGCGTGAACGGATCGCGGAAAACAACCCTGCGTTCTTGCATTATTGACAGTTTGTTACGGGAAAACAACGGCGAGCAGCATCCCGTTCGAGCATGCAAAATGCTTGTCCGCTGTATCGCGATCCAATGGTTCTCCCATTAGATCGAAGCGATAGACGAAAATAACGATAGAAAGTTCGATGCTCCGTGATCCCGAAAACAAGGAAAAATAACGACCAGAGCAACGTACCTGCGCAAATGGAA
This sequence comes from Ctenoplectra terminalis, assembly GCA_019453375.1. Lineage (NCBI taxonomy): Eukaryota > Metazoa > Arthropoda > Insecta > Hymenoptera > Apidae > Ctenoplectra > Ctenoplectra terminalis. The sequence continues at coordinate 265,598 of SMSQ01025940.1, forward strand.
ACGATGTATCCGATGTTTTTCTTTTTTCTTTTTTCTTTTTTCTTTTTTTTTTTCTCTTTTCTTTTTTCTTTTTTACGTTCCCTGAAAATGTTGCGTCCTTCGTGTAAAAAAACTTGAGACAAGTCCTTGAAGAAGACTCGAGAACGCAAGGGATAAGCGGGAAAAACGCGCTCAACGTTGCTGTCAGTGACAACGACAACACTCTCGAGACACGTTCGATCGGGAAAGTGGCGTGAAACTCACTGGGCCTCGTTGGCAGCGTGTAGTTGGGATGATTTTAGAAGACCTTGAACCATGCGAGAGAATTCGAGCTCGCGAAACACGACACGTCAAATATTGTCGACAGGCTCGGACGAAACGGGAGGCATGACCGGAACGGCATCCACACGCTGTCACTTTTGTTTACCGTCCGAAGACGAAGCTGCGCTCGATGGAACCGCGCGCGACTTCGACGCGTCGCGACGTCGATCGCCGATATTCGTTCGCCTATCGCGTCGGCCGATCCCGATCACCGATTCTTCCTCTTGCCAGCACGAATTTTTTAATCTACCACTCTGTACGGTCGGTGAGACGAGTAAACAGTGGGACACCAGCGCACATCCGATTTGAATTTTATCGACAGACCGTCCGCCGCGGAGTCACCGCTATGCACCACCATACGCACTATGCACGAGGGAACATCGCACCTCTCGTTACGTCCATTGCCGCGCACTAAATTTTCCTTAACGATAACGCTGTACAATTTCTTCTTGGCGAGAATGCAAAAGAGACCGATTCACCGACAACGCCAGACAGCGGCCATTACAGAAATGAACTGCTCCGCCGCACGCCGTCTACCGGCGACACTCAACGTTCCCCGCTTATCCCCACCATCTTTCTACTAATGAATCGAATGCAAAGACACGTCTTTCGAATGTGCGCCTTCTAAATACACCATTTTTTATTTTCTTTTTTTTGTTTCCCGCTTACTCGAAAACATTCGTGTTTGAACGAAACGGGGAAAGCATGGATAGAATGATAAGCGTAAAAAATTGACGGCGCGAGCGAAGATGCCGTCGCAGAGATAATAATGTTTCCTTTTTTTACCGATCACTCGACGAACGTCGTTTTCTTTTTTCATTTCGAGAGAAAAAAAACATATGGTTTTTTTACGTAAGTGACATTTCGTTCAATTTCACATAAGAACAGTGTTGTTATTATTATAAAAGTAACACCGTGAGAATAAGAATAGAGAAATTGTATCACTTGCTCGATGAAAATATACGAAACAACGATTTCACGGCATGAAATAATTTATGAGAATTTCCATTCCGACCTTACTATCACGATCTCGTCTCTACGCTGCTAAACAACCACTTTTTGTGAGGTAGAATGAAAGTGTGAGAATTCTCATATGCATACAAGCACACCTTTCACTGTCTTTCAACAATTTTCAGTTTCTCATAAAAGTACTTCAATTTCTACATATCATTCTACCATAGAATGTCAACGACGCAGCGCTTCTTATTTAATTTATAATTCCTGACGTTTAAAAGAATTCATTCCTTTCAATTTTTATTTTAAAATTTCAATTATCTTTACTTTTTTTTTTTCTTCTTCTTTTTACCTCATTTTTATTTTTCAACGGTGCAATATCAATTCTTCTTGTTAAATTGAAAATATTTTTAGATCATCGCAATCGCAGAAAAATTGCAATTTGTATTTCTGTAAAATCAAATTGAACAGAAACGACTTTTTGTATGCACCGCATTCGATGGACGCGTTGCGTATTCTCATGTTTTCCAGCCTGGTTTTTAACCTAACTTTTGTCACGGGCTCAGTTTTCTGCACGTGATATTTCGAAGCGATCTCGTTGATCCAATAACACGTTTATCGCTGTTGTATATGAATATTAAACATTAAAGTAAAGAATTATAAAAGATGGCGAAATTTTGTTTAAGTAAGTTCAGTAACAATGTTTTTATACAATTTATTTGCAGTATATGTAAAAAGTTATGTTTGCGCTGGTTTATTTTCAAAACTATGTAATTTTTCTTCGTAATGATTTATGTTTTTCATTTTATTCGATGCTTGTTACAGAGAAGACGAGCAAACGTATGCCAGCTCGCAAGAGATATAAGATCGAGAAAAAAGTTCGAGAACATAATCGGAAGTTAAAAAAAGAAGCTAAGAAACATCCTAAAAGTAAACATTGCACCTATGTATTTATGTTGCTGTCTATGTTTAACATTATTTGAAACGAAAAAAAAGATTGATCGCATTTGTCAATTTTCTAGAAAAACAAAAAATAATCGAAGTACCGAATCAATGCCCTTTTAAGGAAGATATTCTTAAAGAAGTAGAGGCTATGAAAAAGCAACACGAAGAGGAAAAACAAAAACAACGCGAAGCCGCGCGTGAAAAGAAGAGACAAGAGCTTGCCAAAGCAGGCCTTGAAGGATTAGTTGCAGCCGCGGATAGTAAACAAGCGGAACACCGAGAGATGGAAATAGATACTGTACATGAAAAAATAAAAAATGCTCTAACTAATCAAGAAAATTCGTTAAAAGCATACTACAAAGAATTCAAAAAAGTGCTAGACGCGGCCGATGTTATTCTTGAAGTTGTCGATGCTAGGGATCCTTTGGGCACCAGATGTAAACAGGTATGGACAATTGTGTCGTAATTCTTGGAAAGATATTAAGTATCTCGTGCAAATCGTAGGTCGAGGAAGCTGTGCGATCCGCGAAGGAAAACAAGAGATTAGTTCTTGTTTTAAATAAGGCAGATTTAGTACCCAGAGAAAACTTGGATCGGTGGTTGAAATACTTGAGAAGCAGTTTACCAGCTGTAGCGTTTAAAGCTTCTACTCAAGATCAAGCTAAAAGATTGGGTAGAAGAAAATTAGGGAAAAAAACTGAAAACATGATACAAAGCGGTACCTGTTTTGGCGCAGAATTACTGTTATCGCTGCTTGCAAATTATTGCAGAAATGTTAATAATGTTAAAACTAGTATTAGAGTGGGAGTTGTTGGACTTCCAAATGTTGGCAAATCTAGCGTTATTAATTCTTTAAAACGTAGCAGAGCATGTAACGTGGGAAGCACTCCAGGTATTTATATATTACGTTATATGTCGTAGGGGTGCTCCTTTTTTTTTCTTTCTTTTTTTTCCTCCATATGATTTTTCTTTTTTTTATCTTCAGGCGTAACAAAAGCTATGCAAGCGGTACAATTGGATTCTAAAATAAAACTGTTAGACTCTCCGGGAATAGTCTTTGCTAACTCTGAAGAAAACTCTGATGGATCTTCGGTAGCTTTAAGAAATGCGATAAAAATTCAATCCTTAAAAGATCCATACACACCGGCGACCGCTATTTTAAAAAGAATTTCCAAGCCACAAATAATAGAAATGTACGATATACCAGAATTTTCAACTCATGACGAATTTTTCTCTTTGAAAGCTACTCGAATGGGAAAATTTAAAAAAGGTGGTATACCTGATACAGTAGCAGCAGCTCGCAGTATCTTGGAAGATTGGAACTCCGGAAAAATTAGGTATTTACGAATTTTTACGTATTATATAATTTTTCGGATATCTAAAAATCTACGTTATTTCTATAGATATTATACTGTTCCTCCCGAACAACCGAATTGCCACGTATCCGCAGAAATCGTAAATCAAATTAGCAAAGAATTTGATATTGAAAACTTTGCTACGCAAGAAAAAATGATACTCGATAGTATCGAAGCAGAATCTGCAAAGAAACAAGTTATCGATCCATTGTTAATCGAGAGTTCCGGTCCAGTCACGTCCACTATGGAGGTTGAGTTGGAAAAAGAAGCAGTAAGTCAGCTTATATATAGATCTTTTACTCGGATAATTACAATATCAATTTTTTCCAGCAAATTAAAGTACAAAACAAATTGAAGAAAAAAATGGAAAAAGCTAAGAAAAACGTGGATGAAACGAGAAAAAAGAAAACGGATCCACTTTTCGAAATCGAGGGCAATCAAAAATTAAATAAACTTAATAAACTACAATTTAAAAAAGAGAAGAAAGAGCGAGCTAGGAGAGGTAAGAATATTACTTTTTTTTCAAGATCTACTTGTATGCTAAATTATTTAAATTTTATAGAAAAAGTTGCTACCAAATTGGCGGGTCAACTAGAAGGATTCAACATCTCGGCGCCCGATGATTATGATTTTAATACAGATTTCGTAAAAAAATAGATACATTGTTGTTTAATATTTGTATGTAAAATGTAAATAATAAGTGACATATATCAATAAAATAATTGTTTTTGTATGAAAAAAGATTGTGTTTTTTAATATTTTTAAGTATAATATAAAATACTCATGAATTATTAATACAGAATTAAAAAATAAAAAAGATCCTGTTTTCTTTAATCATTTTGAATCGTGAAAGAAAAGACACTAATACTTACAAGGAACGTTACAGAGTTTACATGCGCCGATGTTGACAAAATTTTTATATAATATAGATTTCGAAAAAATATTAAACACGTATTTTTTTATATCGACCATCGTTCATTTCGAAGGGCTGATAGCCATCAAAGTAGGGGGTGAAACACCTATTTGACAGTATATCTCGAAAACTATTGGAGATAGAAAGAAAGTTTAAACGTACGGTTTGTTTATCTTTTTCAATGTCGAATCCAGGTGTGTAAAAAGTTTTATAAAAAATTAATTCGCTTAAAAACTTTTAGATCTAACTTGAAAGGCTGATATCACCTCTTTAAAACAAACGATAATTTTTCGAGATCTATATCATATAAAAATTTCATCAAAATCGGCGTGTATCAACTCCGTAACATTCCCTGTTAGCTTGAAAAGTATCCAATTGTAATTTTATGCAACATTTAAGATTACTTTTTAATTAAATTTTGTAATAATTTAACGATAATTAATAAACTGATGTTGAAATATGCTTGATGATGAAAATTTTAAACAGTTACGTTAATAAAAAAGCAGAATTTATTATTATACGATAAAGTATTATAATCGCAGTGCGTTGATTTCTTTTTGTATTTTTATCTCGCTTCTTTTTCGTAACCATTTAATTTTACCTCTGTTACAGATATTTTTCGTGTTGCTATAAACTCGCAAAATGTAAACAATGTTATTTGTTCGTTCTGTGACAAGCAACTGCGACGAAGATAATTTATCTATTTTTTTCTCTGGATAGGAGTCTGTTTCCTATGAAATAGCGACTAACGAACACATAGAGATGATGCAAAAATATCAAACCAAATTTCTCTACGCTTCTCCCTTTTATTTTTCCAAGTATGGAAATATTTTTTAATCAGTTTTAACACGAACAAACGCATTTTGTTAGTGTAAAACAACTACGAGAAAAGCATACTTTTAAAATTATATTTGTACATTTTAAATTATTTATTTTAAATTATAACCTCGCATAGACATTTTTTTTTCAATACCATAAAAAGAGTAACAGTAAAGCGAGTTAATCTTTAAAACCATCGATTTTTTATCTTGAAAAAATATTATTTTTTGTATCATAGAAAGATACGACAGCGGTATCCAGGATGCAATTTGAGGCGTGTAACGTTATAAAATGAGAGTACTTGCTGTGCAATGATAATCAACGAACACGATAACAGACAACTACCATGTTACACAATTCGTTGGTCATTCAGTTAGAAGACTTCAACAAAGCAAGAGTAACAGCGAGAAGTAGTCTTTAATAGTTATCTTTTGTCATATTTTTACCACGCAATCGATCCTTTAATTGTTATAATTTTTCTTCCCGTGAGTTCTATTTTTTATGAAATAAACAGAATGAGCAAGAACAAGGAGTGCGAATCGCCAATTTCGTTTCCGATGAAGCCACCAGGTCCACCGAAAGTATGGAAAGTGATAGAAATAAAAAAAAAGAACACGGAAGTGCCGATGAAATTCTCCATTCAAGAAATACCTGAGGACAGGTACGAAGATGTAGCCGAATACATGTGCACATATTTTATTCCCGACGAGCCTATATGCAAGTGTATAAGTAAGTTTTTTTTTTTCTTTCCTTTCTTCAATTTTTCCACATATTTTTTTTAATTTTTATTTTAACAACGTTGGACAAGGGCGAGCAACTGTTATGTTAATACGCCAGAGAAACATTACGCGTGAGAATACCACTGCAAATGTATTCTCGTGTAATTCTTATTCGTAAACGTGATACGGCAAAAAATGTCAGATAATTCTGATATTTTGTTCAATTATGCATTCTGCAAAATATACAGAATTACGTAAAGCATTTTATAAATAAGTGGCTCGAATAAAATGTTTTTTACTTATTTTTTCTTTCGCTTTCTATTCTTTTACGGTACCTTAACTGTTTATTTGCGAAAAGCTCGGTTGTTTGGATTTCTAAAGAGTTTAATGTCCCTCTTTTTTTTTCAATATTATCATTTTAATCCGCAAAGAAGTCTATCAAATTTATTTCCAAAGGTTTAAAAACGCGGAGCTAATAGAGTACAAAACATACTCGTTGAAAACAGTTTGCGGCGGTCGTAAAAGTTACGTCGGGTTTCACTAATGCACACAAACCGCATAAAATCTTTTTATCCTGATGTTCGTTCTACTTCTCTATTTTGTCACGTTTTACCTTCTGGCTCTCTCATCCGTTCCACCGCGTTGATGTAACAACAATTCGCCTAACATTAATTATCAGATAATGGTAATTCTTTCACAGTTTAAACGTATGAAATATGCTTGCTTATACTACCGTTTAACATGTAAACATACGAACGATCCAAGTAAACGAATTCAACGCTAAGACCGCTTTTTTCAGAGGGGAAAGACGATCCGGAATTTGTTAACACTTTTCGAGACTTTTGGAAGAAATATCTGAAACAGGGTTTGTCCGTGGTAGCGTTCACAGAAAATCCAAATGGCGGTAAACCAATAATCGCAGGAGCTAATATACTCGTACTGTCTTCGAAAGAAGAGGAATTTGATTATGACAGTATCAAAGTGATTTTTTTTCCTTTTTTTATTAATTTTTTATGGTCGATGTGATAATATTAACATCCGTTTGTACTTTTTACGGCATACTGAATGTTTTAAAATAATTTCCAGTCAAAAAAAGGGCAAAGGATTGTGAGAGTTCTGGTGGATTTATGCAAAAAAACAAATGTGTTTGAGAAATATGGGATAAATCAGTACATGAGTGCCTTTGGCCTTTCTGTGCACCCATCGTATCGAGGAGCTGCTCTAGGCAGTCATCTTCTTAATGCCAGGTACACGAATTCAATCATTCTGCCTTACGTTTTCCATTATTTGTTATCCTTCCTCTTATATTTCCTGTATGTATTTTATATACACGTAGGTGGTATATGATTAGCTATGTCATAAAATTTACATAAGTTTCATCGTAGGACGGACATAGGTCGTGAGTACAAGATTTCTGTAACAGTCACAGCATTCACTTCGCCAATTTCACAGAAACAGGCCGAACGATGCGGTTTCGAAACAATGCTCGAAGAAGATTACAACCTCATCGTAGACGAAAAAGGAGATTTAATATTTCCAGGGATCGAAGCAAAATCAATAAAAGTAATGGAAAAGAAGCTTTATTGACGCGAACGACACGTTGTAAATTGAGATGTAAACATTTAGAGATAATTTTAGATAATTATAGGATCCTTAATTTTCAAAATAAATGAAAGGACATTTTTCCATTAATACTCGCAGCGGTTGCTTAGTTTCGTGACAAGAGAAGATGTAAGTACGACGAGAAATGCGACGAAACGTATGAATAACAAGACGACAGTGTCTGCTTCTTGACGTAGAAGGGGAAACAAGACGAGTAAATTACCTGACAATGGAACAAACGGTCTCAATTTGCGCCGGCGGAAAACTTTATTCACGACTTCTGCCGTTTGGTACGTGAAGAGTATAACGTGAAAATGAACATAATTTTCCACTTCTTCACTGCAATTTTGCTTCTAGAGAGCTCTCAAAGGTACGAATAAACAAAGAGATACGCAAAACCGAGGTCGGCCCTGTTCAATGATAAAATTGGTCGATACGATTCTCGAATTCTGGATGCGAATGAAATTTTTTTTTAGCGGCGCCGTATCAGAGTTGACGAATAAACGTGCCACGATGAGTTCTCTTTGGCAAACGACGCTAATAAAAAGTCCTTTGGTTCACGTTGCGAACACGCCGCCTTCGGCCATTGCAACGCGCCCCGAATTTTAATATATCTACGGCGTTTGGCTATAGCTAACTGTTTTATCACCGATGCAACCGAAATACGGGTGAACGCACTTCCGCCCGTTCTGATAAGCAGCAACATTCGAACGCATCCGAGATACGTGTTACGAAATTCGAATGACGGTCCGGTGTTTCGGCTGTACGACACAATGCGGGCCACGAGCGCATAATTCGATGATGCATGCTCATTAACAGGACTGAAATTCGACGCTCAATGTACGTCTATCGCGATAATTCTACCGGTCAGTTAGTCATTTTCTGATTTCGCGTTTTCCCACTGTGTATATCCACCTACGCTTTTTTCTTTCCCCGACGTTGTCGATCCCTCTGACACGAGATATGCGAAAGCATTCGATAATCTTGACTAATGGATGTTTGAAGCGTGGGTGTAAAGGATATAAGTTGCTCTAATGTTGCGAATGTCAGGTTTCATCGAGCAAAGGATTACTGCTGCGTCTCGTGTACGAATGGGTTGTATCGTATGTGTCGTCGATAACTCACGTCGGAACTAAGAGTGCCAGAGGTCGATTCTTGTACGATATTAATGGTTGCGTGTGCTTCGAATATCTTCGAAGATTGGACATCTGTTGAAAATTTTATGAAATTCTCAATCCGTGTGTCTTATTTTTAAATCCTGCTCTATTTAAATTGCGAACGCTTTGTTAGTTATCAAGTTACCTCTATGATTTACCATTCCAACTGGCTGCATCAGAAATCTGAGAACTTAATTCAACAAACGATACGTTTAAATATTTTTTTACCGTAAAATTACCTTTTACGTTACATCGTTAAACATTTCGAGAAATTTTTGGGGATCGCTGTAACAATATTCGGATCGTCTACGTTCCGACAGAATTTTCGACGCGCATGCGTGCGCTGCTCGCGAACACCTACACGCGTACAGCATCGTCTACGAAGATGTAAGTACGAGCGTAGAGTCGCCGCGAATTTGTTCGCTGCTTCAGTCGCGTTCGGCGCGTCGTACGAGCAAGTGTTTTCTCGTTCGTTCTCACCCCATTTTCGTCTTCCCTCTCAGTTTTTCTTTCAACCCTCTGCCGTTTTCCTCATCCTACCTTGTCGAAACTTCCACCCCGTTCCCTCAATTTTTGCACTGTCGTCGATCGGACGGAACGACAGTCCGCGAGACAGCGTAATCAAAAGGATAATCAAAAATGTATCGAACTTAAAAAACCGACCCAAGGATACTCGTCGAAGGTGAAAAAACCACCCCAGCCTTTTATTCTCTTTTCCATTTTTTTTTCCTTTTTTCTTGAGATTTTTTTCACCGGTACGGAATAACTTTTTTCTTTTTTCTTTTCTATAACAACAAGTACGAGCTAATTGCATCCATTGAGATCAAAAGCACTGTTCATGTAACTGAATCCGAATTATCTTCGTTTTGAAAATCTACTCTGGGAAGTAAATTTTCTCTGCAAGTTCCTATGCAAGGGTAACCTCTGGCGCAGTGATTACTCGATAATTAATGTAATGGTAATTTTACGTTATTACGAAACAGAGATCAGTCGAGACTAGGTTGAATCAAAGACTCGTCCAATGACAGAAAGTGGGTGAATTTAATTTGAGAAACACCAAGTTACACCTCTCCTTTTCGTCCAAAATATTCCACGATTGAAAAGTAAATTCTATAAACGGAGTTGTCAGCACGAATCAATCTTTATTATGGGAATCGTTCGCGCGTTTCAATTTCATCGAGAGGCAACCGTGCATTTCGTACGAATTTAATCTCTAAAGGGGAAATTGCAATATGTAACGGAGAGGTAACGTCGAGGATATTTCTTTCCCGACAGACCCGATTTGACAAGCGCAAAGCGAAAAGAACGTAACCTGTTGCGGAATGGATTTCCAACGCGTCGTCGTTGTTTGCAACAACGACACTGTGTATTTCGGTTCATCGAATGTAAACGTTGAGCCACTTCTTTTATCTGCTTGATTGCACTCTGATGTTTCATCAAAGAGAAGAAAAGTGATTAAAAAATATTTCAGACTAGAAAAAACATTAATCGATCGAACAAGATCCAGTGTATTCACCGGCCATTTTATTTCAGTTTACAACTTACGAGCAAAAATTATTTGTTCGTAGATATATGTTTAAAAAATTTCCCATAAAAAAAAAGAAAAAAAATATGAAAGAGTTTGTTACCAATAATAACTGATTGTGAGGAAAATGAAGTTCACCGTGCCTTTGATACGAAATAGTTCGATTGTTCCACCGTTCTAAGAACGTTCGAAGAAACGAGGTGACAAGCTACCTACGATAAAAGTAATTAATTCGTTCTGTAATCAAATTTGTTCCAACATTGGAAACTCGAAAGTTTTCATTGACAAAAAGGATCTATCGGGAATCTGTTATTTGCAAGAGTGATATCGGATCGTGGGTTCGACAGAAACTGAACGCGATCAATCGGATGTCGATTTTCCGAAGAAGAACAGAGGCTCGGTAAAACGAATATTATCGTTCATCTCTGAATCGAGGTTGCAAAAAAAAAAAAAAATGAAAAAAGAGCGAAAACTAAACTAAAAAAAAAAAAAAAGGATACATTTACGTATATTGGGCTTTGATCGAACGCGTCGGTCGCGATTTTTGCTATCTCCTTTGATTCGTTTCTTTCATTGCTACAGGTAAAGGAACGATATCAAGTGTACGATCGATAAGTGAAATTTCTGATAAATTGCGTTCCACTGTGACGTTATCAGCGATAAAAAAAAAGAATTGTAGTCGGTAGTCGTGAATCGAATAATCGTATCTTTTCCTATTATTTTTGTATAATTTTCTACCGTTTGCTTTGCTAGGATTATCTATGTATCGAGCACATTAACTTCTTCAACCATAAGATTATTTTTACTAGAAATTTGATCAAACGTCGAAGATCAAAGTTCGCCGGAGTCTAATTCATAAACTAACATTTCTTAGTAGACGATTCTTGGATCGTTCCCTGTAACTCGTTGTTTCGTAGGTTCTTCATATTCGCAAGAAAAATAAAAGATAAGTTTTCTAAAAGTAAAAGTACCGTTTCAGTTGAAAGACAATGGCGAGGGAATAAAGCAATTCGTTCACTAAAAGTCTATGTTCATGAATATGAATGTAATTACAGTTGAAATGAAAAGCTTTGTAAAACAATATTCATGTTTTTGTTCGGTTAAAAAACATTGAATTTCAAAAGCAACTCTATCCTTCGTTAGAGCAAAGGTTCCAGTTTCACGAATCAAACAAATGTTTTTTTGTTATTTAATTCGCATCTGTCAAACGAAAAACTCAAAAACTTTACTTCAATGCAATTCAAATATTGAATGTCGCCAACTATGTTAAATTATTTTCATCAAGACCAACTATATTCATATTTCATACGTTCGTTTGTCAAATTTTGCGACAATATTTTCATCAAATCGATTGTCAAATTACACGTCAAACAAACATGTGATTTTGATTTTAAAAAAATGTCTCCGATCTTGCAGTCAAACAGACTCAACGTGGTTTCTTCAAAGGTTTCAAACTTTATCACGATTAAGTAAAATATAATATTTCAGGTTAACACGCTTTTTATCTACCTTCTTCGTATAGAAGAAAAAAGAAAAAAGGAAAAAGAAAAAAAAGAACCGGTGACATATCTTTTCGTGACATCAAATGCATTTTCCCATATCGGAGAGAACCATTGGCTCTCTGCGAGACTAGTTCCTTCGCGGATAAGCTAGCATGAATTTTGATAAAATTGCCCGTGGAATTGCAGCACGTCAAGAAATGAGAACCTTCTTACGCTCAGAGATGGACGAACGGAACACGGTTGCTCAGATTTTTCCATCGACCGACCATAAAACATTCTCTAGCTCTATCGCATCTTCGACTGACTCCACGGTACTTGTTTCCCCTTTCTCCGTCATCCGCTTCTCGAATCTCGCATAAAGGTCACTCGAGATATAAGCGACACGACGAAACGCTCCCACGTAGCAGGAAAACGTTACTTCTCCTGGAACAGGTTCTCCCTTCGCGAATCCTGATTTTTAAGAAGCGTATTTGCGACCGGTCACGTTGCGACCCTCCGCCACGATTTATGATCTCGGTGTGGTCCGAGAGATGCGTTACGTATTTTGTTCACGATCGAACGTGTCAGGTCTCCTTTCTTCGTTTCAGACGGTTAACGATATCAATTATCAGAGTCTTGAAAAAGAAAGTTGTTCGTTCGACTGGTAGGACGGCTCGTTAAGAAAGAAATGGATTCTTTCAAAAGAATAATACCAATTTCCTCTGTAAAATGCAACAGCGTTCTTATATAATCTTAATAAGATTTCGACAACTTTTGCTGAATAGACCTGTATCTCATTGTTCGCATTTGCAATCCCAGTGAGACGAATTAGCGACAAACTTCTTTGAGTCCTTCCTTCGTTGATTACAAAGCATACATCATCTTATTCCGAACTTGTATTCTTCATTGATATTCTTTGGTTTGTTAACTTTGAGATAACTCCGATTCAATGGAGCTTTAACAATCCACAGAGTTCCCAGGACTATGTAAATTTGTTTCCTTTTCTCACATTTTGTTTATCTATTCTCAAAGAAAAAAAACCTCGTTACGGCAAATAACATTTCTGGGATATACTTATCGTCCCTTTTGCTCACCGATTCTTTTCCTTTTTAGTTCAACCGGAAAATCGCGCGTCTTCGATTCAAACAGTCAACCAAGTATCGAGTAATTGAATAATCGCTAAATCCTGTCGACCGGATTCCCATAAAATCCCCTAAGAACCGTTCTTTCGTTGTTCGCGCAGATACGTTCGGCAGGTTGCAGTATCCGGAAGAATGTGTCAGGATCGAGGAATCAAACTGTAACCGAAAATACAGTGGACGAGGTTGAATCGTTCGAACGTAAATCAAACGGGAAATCGATTGCGACGGGAGTGCAACGAGATGAAGTCATCGGACGCTTAGTCAGAAATCGGCTGGAAGCCATGAATTTTTCGGAGCGGCTTCGTCGAGTAAACCCTTGAATCGCGAATAACCGCGGTGAAGACCAACAGAACGATCGTACATACCGCTCGCGAACGACATGTCCGAGAAACAAATCGAAGTAAGGAACGATCGTGATCAAACGCTCCAGACGGACAGACCGATTCAGAGAAATCGCACGGAGGATTACTTGGACCGCCTGCCGGAATTCTTCAACATCACGCTGCTCGATGTCAACGCGACGGACGAGATCGACTCGTTTTACTTTTACGAGGTGAGTTAAAGTAAACACGCCGCCCCTATAAATATACCCCTTTCGAAACTAGAGGATTTTAGAAGAGAGACGGCTAATCGACCAGCCACTTAGTTTTCGTTGGATCTTTAACGAACGTCGATTTAAACGTTGGTCCCGTTTACAATACCGATCTCGTGAACGGAGCATTTAAGATACGTAGACGATAGATCTGATTGGTCGAAGCTGCAAATTATCGGATGCAAGGAGAGCAAAACGCTAAACAGTGTTTAACGGATGTTAAGAGCTTTCGCTATGCGTTGAACAACTGAACCGAACAGGCTCGCGTGGCCGATTTCATTTAACTTTAATTCGTGTATCTAGTTGCGCTGTCGAGCAATGTTCAGCACTCCACCGAGAAACTAACGCGTAATGCGCTTCCTATAAAATCGACCGCGAGCACAGAGTACCTCCGGAGTTGGCAAATGTATCGTATAATGCTTGGCGAATAAATACGTACGGGCTAGACAGATCGTTACGTTCGAACTGACGCGAGAGCGAATAGGTGAAACACTTGGGAACAATTCTAGCGAATGCTTTTATTTTCATTTTCCTGAAACATGAATAATTTCACAGAAAATAGTGCAAGGCAGCGATAAACCGTTTAATCGGTACGTAGAGTGGTAGCGATAAAACTGCGAAGAGTCCGTGTCACCGTGTCACCGTTTCACCACTCGCGTTGCTTCGATCGTGCCGCATAAATCTTTTACCGCGATATTTTGGTGAACCGATGAAGATTTAAAATAGAAGAGTCGTTAAATATTGTCGGATCATAAATCGGGTTGCGTTCGTCGATAAAACGAAGACAGAACTATCGGAACTCCTTGCGTTTATCGTGAATCTCGTTCAAACTCGTGACGTTCGACGTGTCGTCGGAAGCGCGAGGAATATAAACAAATGTTGGTTGTTTGGCTCGCGATGAAACTAAAATTCGAGTGAAAAGGATCCATATAATTCTATTACCGAGGGGAAACAAGGATACAGAAATATTCTTTCACTGAAATTGATTGCTCGAAAACACAATTTTCGTGCCCGACGAGAGGAGAAACTGACAATGTTTTCAAACGCACGATCACGGATATATATCATCCGTCGTCGTCAGAATAGAATTGTTTGTCACAAAAACAAGTTCTAGACTTGGATTTAACCGTAACTTGTCCGAGTATCGGTAAAAATGTAAATTCTCGTGTTCGTTTTAGAACACGAACGTAACGTTCGGCAATTTCTCGAATGGTTAAATGACGCAACGCGTTTCGTTCTTTAATCGGGTCGTTTGAAGTGGAAATAGTTGATTGTAACTGTTCCCGGTCAATTAGTGAAACGGATGCAATTATGCGCGAGTAAATTTGGAGGCGAAGGTACTGAAATACTGTGAGAAAGGGAAGCAGTTCGGGCATGGGTCAGTGGTTTCTGCTAGCTTAAAGTTATACGCGCGTCGATCAAAAAAATCTATTTTAAAAAAAATTTCCATAACATTTTTACTGAAATTTGACGGACGAAAAAAAAATGAAACCTTTCGTCGCAAAACGTCGCGGAGCGTTCGTCGATGCGCGTGCAAAAGTTATCGTTGTCCCATCATTTTTTTCAAACGCATTTTTAAAAACTAAATGTTTGGCTGCACTCGGTCTTTTCATGTATTAAACATTAAGAGCGTTGACGGAAATACAATTAAAAAGAAATACATTAGCAGCGAGCGTCCTGTCACCGACAAACCATCGTTAAGACGACTAAGATTAATCGTCGGACATGATGTCGGTCCGGCTCGATAAAACTTGCCAACATTTTTTTCATTCCAGTTCACTCGATACATTTTACGTATCGATCTTGATGTTTGAAAAGATTCGAAGTCGAACGAAACTGTTATTCGGCCACAACAAATATTTTATCGAAACATCGTTGTACACCAAGGATCCATTTTATTTATTATTTTGCCATCGAATTGGGGAGTAGCTACGACAAAGGAAAGTTTATAAACAGACAAGATACCCCTTAGAGGCGTATTTATGATACTTCTCACAGGAACATAATGGAAAACTGTGATAACGTCGGATACGCGTTCTTTTTTAGTCTCGTGGGGTTTCTTTCGTTTCATCGCGATCTCTGACAACATAAATTTTTTCGCGGAGATCTTCCCGTCGCTTAGGATAAAGAGACGATATATCACCAAGGCACGAGATGCAAAATTACACTGTACAAGTATAATCATGGTATATATTCGTTTCGTTAAACCTTCTCGCATATTTTCCACCTAAAATTCCGACTAGAGATATTTTCGCGATATTTTTGGTAACCGGTGAATCCATTTTCGAGCCCAGTTCTTTCCAGAGTTCGAATTTACGAAGCAACGAAACGTTCCTGTCCGATAATAATTGTGCTTTCGCTATTCGAAAACAGTGTCTCTCTGGGCTCTATTCCTGGTTAAATTTCGAAAGAGAATGGAGGCACGATCATGGTGGGGATCGAATATTAAATTTCGTTGGACAACGCACGGCACGTACGGCACGAAACAGGGTTGTCTGCTGGCTAGCCAAAACACGACGAAACGTCGACGATCGAATTAAAACGGGCGCCTGTCTGGTTTCTATGTCTATGGTAATTCGTCAGCCGCAGTCTTGCCTCCAACGACTTGTCACCTGTTCCTTTTCTCACCGTTTTCCCGACACGTGTCTCACGTCCGCCCGAAAAATCACACGCGCGCCATTTACTACCGAGCAGACGCCAGTCAACCGATCCAATGAATTTCGTTTCTCGCGAAAGGACGCGCGATAAAACAACCAAGACGAAGATACACTTATCCCTATGGGTCTTGGAAAAGCTACGAGGTGCTTCAAGAGATGTCTCACGGAACGTGGGAGCACCTTTTACGAATCGAAGCGAGTAGTAACCACGATCGTCTATCTTTATCAGTTTCGATCTTTTTTAAGGATCAAACTAGAATTCT
>SMSQ01025941.1:2171-26267 GCA_019453375.1 Ctenoplectra terminalis
TTTTTTTTTTTTTTTTTTTTTTCATTATATAAAGTAAAACATAATTTAACACCTGAAACTACAAACTACTAGCTATACCTGATTAGATCTCCTACTTCTACGAGAAGAACTTGAAAATAACGGACGTGGTTTGTATAAGTCATCGCTTGAATAACGTTGACTGCTTCTATGCCGGCTGCAATTACATAACAGACTAGTTATGGTATGAACAGTGAAGTTGTATTCATATTTTATACAAAGTATTTTAATATTACAAAGAATATGTAGATTCTACTTTTTACATTATATACAATATATAGTTTGTTGATTTTTGATATATCAACAGCTTCTTGACAACTTGACAATTGTTTTTCATAAATAGGAACCTTAAAGAAAATTTGTAATAAATATAAATACAATAATTTCAATCTGTTACATATATCTAAAAAACATAAAAAATTTGTTTAAAAATTTATGAAAAAACTCCGATTTAAACATTTTTTATATATATATATATATATTTAAAGACTAGATACAAAAAAACAGATATTCATTGAAAACATAATTACTGAACATACCCTTTATCTTCTTTAATCAGATTTGAAGAAGGTATTTTTTCACTGGTTGCAGATACATCACTTTCTGGACTCAAGGGCATAACAAAATTTTCTCCGTTTAAAAGTCCTTGCGGAGTACATATATTTGATTGAAGCCTTTGTTTTTTAGCTGCTACCAATTTTCTTTTTTTTATGTTATTTAATGCTTCTTCGCTAGATAAATTCAGTGCTTTCTTATGGCCATCATTGTTATTATTTGAATTATTTAATAATATATCCGTTAACGGGCTAGATGAGAGCTTGCGTTTTGGTAAAGGAGGTGCCATAGCTTTTGGCACCGAAGATACAACTTGCCCTCCTAAACTCTCTATTATGTCCTCTAAAGAACTGTTTTCTACCAATTGTAGCGATTCTAAAAAGTTGGAGAATTTTTCCGATTTTTCATTATCAGATTTGAAATAACGACAATCTTCATTATCTTCAACTGCCATTGATGTAGATTCTATTGCCTGTGATTCTTCTTTAATTTTTATAACATAATCTCTATCATTTATATCTCTGTTCAAATTAGAGATATTATTATTTTGAGTATTCTGAGCAACGTCTTCATCTCCAAATTTTGATGTCGTAGGCATTTCTATATTTTTATTATTGTTCGAACAACTCGTATTATCCATATTTACACTGCTTGACTTCAGTTGCTCTTCTATTCTATTTTTTTCTTTTTTAACAATATCAAGATTAATATAATTTAATTCTTGGGATGTTACATGTTTTTCTGATTTAAATACACTACCTTCTTGAAGTGTTTCTTTTTCAGAACATGTCTCTCTTATTTTTTCTGCCTTTACTGTTATATTGTTATCTGTTTCCTCTGTGGTAGAAGACAATGATTCTTTATTTTGTAATTCTTCAGTTCCTTTATTGTCAGACAGTTTTGTTTGAATATCAGAACTTGACTGCTGGGCAGATTCTTTTTCTAATGTTTTATTAGGAAGTGTTTCACTTAAAGATTGGCTTATACACAGTTCTATGTCTGACAATTTTAATTTTAGATTAGAATGTGTTTCTAACAAATCTTTTGCGCCAACTTCTGTTTGTAACATAATTATTGATCTTTGTTCTAATGTTAAATTAGTATGTTTCTCAGGATACGGTTCTTCATATTCCTCGTCTGGTATTTCTATTATTTGAACACGTTCTTCATCTGGCATACTTTCAAAATTGTCATTATTTAGTGTATTTGATTGTATCGGTTGTTCTACTTTCTGTACAGATTTTTTCTCCAACTTTTTATTCTCTTTAAGTTTTTGTTTCTCTATTTGTTTCCTGATTTTCATTAATTTCTTGGCTTCGTGTATGTTCTTTGCAAATTTTGGTTTTTTCACTTTCACTTCTGAAGTACTATTATCTTCTAGCAATGCTCGTTTTTTCAAAGGCAAATTAATATCGTTAAATTCTGATTCTTGTTTACAATGCATTTCATAATCATTAGTATCATTTGTTTTGTACTCTGTGTGCGGTTCTGTTACTTTGTCCAATTTATAATTTTGTTGTTCCAACGATAACTTCAGATCATTTGTATGCACTTCTTCAATATTGTCCGTTTCACTACCAGAATTACTCATATGGTTTGTCTCTTTGGAGAAAGTTGACGTACTTGATTTAGTGTTTGCAACATTAGAACTAGAATTGCTAGACTGTGAGCTTTTGCTACTTGACCCATTTGAACCATCTCTGTCCGTAGAACGTCGATCATTAGAATTCCGTCTTAAGCTAGAATGGTCATCCTTCGGCTTTGACTTCTTTTCTTCTCTTCGTTTTTTGTCTTTATGTTGTGAATCATTTTTACCATCCTTTTTGCTATCTAATCTCTCATTTCGCGTTGAGCTTTTACTTTGAGTATGATTTTTGGCGTCCTTCTTACCATTTAACTTTTCATTACTTGGCTTCGTATCTTTTCTTACCTCCAATTTCTCAACCTTTTCTTCTTTTTCATTTTTTATAAATTTTTTTATATCTTGTTTATCCAATCTTTCTATCGAATCTGATTTAATACCGACATAGTTTTTAGATTTGATATGATCTTTAGAACTACGTCTTTCATCGCGCTTACTTTTATCCTTGTCCTTTAATTCGCTTCTCTTCTCTTTTCCATCGACGATTTTTTCAGACGATTTAACAGTTTTAAGTTCATGAGAGCACGATGAAGAATTTCTGGAAGAACTTTTATGATCCTTTTTATATGATTTCTTGTCGTTTGGAGAATCTTTTTTATCCTTATTTTCTTTGTTCGATTTTGATTCTTTAATATCTTTATTTAATTTTTCTTTTTCCGTTAATTCCTTCTTTTCCCTAAGCTCCCTAATTTTTTCTTTGTAGAGATCTTTCAAATCTTTTCCTTCTTTACTAATGTTATCTTTCTTATCTGTTTCTTTTGTTTTAGTATAATTATCCTTTTCTGCATCTTTAATTTTATCCGTGCTTTCTCTTGATTGATCATTTTTATCTTTAGTTTTACTTTTGTCATACTTGTCATACTTTGAACTACTGTGACTCCTTTCCTTTTTTTTGTCACTACTCCTATCCCTATGATGTTTTCCATCTTTCAGGTGATTCCTATCTTTTGATTTTGATTTAGATTCGCTGTCTCTACTTCTGTCTTTATTATTTTTGTGTTCATACTTATCTTTTATATTGCTGTCTATAGCATCACGAGAGTTTTCTTTAGATGATAAATTGTTTTTAATATTTTTAGAATCTTTGATGTCTTGCGCATCTTTATTTTTATTTAATTCAAAAATATTTTTATTACTTTTAGATTTACTAGATTCATATTCCCTGACAGCTTTAAAATTGTCTTTAACATTTTTACCATCACATTTATCTTTATTGGCTTCATCTTTCAATGCATCGTGTATCGGTGTCGATGCATGATTCGAAGATCCAAAGTCAGTTACAATTGATAATCGTGAATCAGAAGAAACTTTACTCAGCTGTGAGTCTTGATTACTATAATCAAAGTTGTCTCTCGATAATTCGTTACAAAACTCAGGACTTCTAGATCTATGACTAGTTAATTCCGATATACCTGATAAATGTGAATCATTGGAATTGTTAGATTCGTTTAGATTCATAATATCAATTGGTTCAAAAGTAGGACTATCTTCTTCGTCATCTTCTGTTTTATCATCCGACTTTCCAGATGTATTTAAATTTAAATTACAACCAGTCTTATTAAAAGTTTTATCACTTTCATCTAATCCTTTCTCCTCGGAAGAAATTTGTCCATTTTCAGATATATTATCTTTACCTTTCTCATTAGAAATTTCTTCCTCTTGTAATTTCTGTTCGTTAACTAACTTTAAATCTTTTTTCATCTCTAAATCTTCCATTGCATCCACAGATTCCAAAGATACATCTTTTAAACTATTTTTATCAGACTCCGGTGAAACAGGATCTAAATCTTTAGGTAATAAATCTTTAAGGCCACACGCACCATTTTTTTCTTTTGCCTTAGGTCTTTCTATTCCTAAAAATTTATACACCACATCTTCAATCTGAGGCATGAAGACAGAATATATTTTGGGATTTACTACTTGATCCACTATGCGTTCTACACCAGCGTCTAAATAAGGAGCTTCATTTATTTGTTTTCTTAATGTTTCTCTCAATTGGTTTTTGTTTAAATCTGGTTTCCATGATTGCTTGCTGAGAAAAGAATTTATGGATCCTTCGACTCTTGTATGTAAATTCTGATACGCTGGCTGTAATAAGCGATACCGATTATTACTAACAACATATATTTTAATCGCCATTGAAGAATTTTTATTAAACAGTGCTTCGTAACTACTGATAAACGTTAACTCTAATTATGATTATTGTTACGATTCTGAAATATTATTTAAAATAACTATAAGAATAGCTTTACTATTGCATAAACTTATTAAAATGATTTAACTGTTTATCATTTTTTTTAAACATATACTACGTACCTTTGTATCAACATCAGCGATACATTCTTTACGAAACTGATCGAAAATTCCTTGAGATTTAACTTCTCCCACAATGTGATCCACTAATCGTGGATCACCTGCTAATAACGTATTGGATAAACCCAACTCCATGATAAATACAGTATTTATACTGATTATATTTCACTCGAACATTAAACAATCATTCATTTTTACCAACGAAGTCATCCCGTGAAATAATACGCAGCCATACTCTCTGGCTTTCCGCCTAGGTTAAATCTTGGAGCTGTGTAAGTAAATGAATAATATTCAGTGCTACCAATTTTTCTTTATCTTTATTTACAATCATCAAGTAACGTAGTAAAAGATAGATGTTGAAGTCAATAGTATATTTTTCCGACTAATAGACAAGGGTAAAAAAAAAAAAAAAAAGTCACTATAAAAGGACTTTACTTAAATTTACCTTTCTTTCGTATTAATATACCACAACTATTTTTCTCCAACTAAGGTTCGAACAAACATCCTAGGCTCTTACACAACGTGAAAAATGTTTTTCTTCGTATACTTTTATAATATTTTCCAAGAATTACCAGACTTAAGGCGTTTCTCAACAAGAGATTTATGATTCGTGCAGTCGTTTAAGTTCGCGATATTAACAGACGTATCTGCAAAATTTATACCTCGGATCCTACAGTAGTTTTTAACATGACAACTTATATAGTGTTAAACGCAATTTGTTTGTGATTTTGTTGCATTCTTTAATATTCCTGACTAGTACTATTTTTTTTATTTTTATAGTTATGAAGAGAGTAACACTTTTTGTCAATGGAACCAATGTTTCAAATGGCAAGGTGGCTGCGATTTTATTTATATTTATAATAAATTATGTTTCACGGTTCACTTTTCGTTTTCAATCAACTCCTTCACATTATATTTTTCCAATTTTTGCTTTATACCATGACCGTAAATAATATATAATGGCATACTTATAAAATATAAAATGTATTTTAAACATATGTCTTTGCGATACAAATAAGATTTTAATAAATATGTATTTTTCAATTATTTTTTGTTACAATATGGATAATTCTTTTTAGCTTATTTTTATAGTTGATATTTTATCCAGTTTCTTCTTATTTGTTTCAATGAAATACTTAACTTAAGAGATAGGTATATTTTTATTTGTATTCTAATGTCTTAATCAACAGCTAATATAAGTATAATACATTAGAATATAATTTTTTTTTTTTTAATTAAAGTCAATGTATAATTGAATAAAACAATGTGTTACAATATTTTTATATATTTTATAGCAACATTTAAATAAAATCTTCAATAAATTAATAACGAACATTTTCACGATACATTTATTGTACTTAAAAGAATGTAATTAAAAAATATAAACTTTATGTAATTCCTATATTTTCTCACTTTTATTACCTTTTGTTGTACGTAACATCTAAGTTGTATCGATCAAAATTTATTCAAGTAATTGTTTAAAAAAAATTATACGTACGTAATTTGGTATCTATTGATTTTAGGTATTTACAATAACCGACTCTCTAGATGAATTGTTAACAGGAGCTAGCTCAAAATTTAATATTACTGCCAAAAGAATATTTAATGCTCAAGGTGGAGAAATTGATGATATTAATTTAGTCCGGTAAAATAAATGATATAATTTAATCTATGTCTCACTAATCGTTACATTGATTTTTATTTATGGAAATATTTTTAATTTTACACGACTAACAGTCATATTCATAGCATACATAATTTTAGTAAAAATTGACTTTTTCCAGGGATGATGATGTTTTATATGTTTCATGTGGAGAAGATTTTATTCCAAAGGATAAGCTCTGTAATCAGAGTCGATTGAACACACATTCAGAATGGATTACGCTGAATGTTGGTGGAAAATATTTTACGTCGACCAGAGATACCTTAACAAAGAAGGAACCAATGAGTATGTTGGCTAGGTAAGCAATCGTGTTTAATTGATTCGAGGTCTGGCCAGAATTGCGTTTAAGAAATTAAAAGACCTACCTTAATGATACTATTTTACCGATATACGAGTAAAAAAGTTATTTCGCACACGTTTATAATGTGAAAATATAGAATGTTTACAGACACTACGGACGCAGAGCAGAGAATTTTGCCTAGCAAACAAGATAAAAATGGTGCATTTTTAATCGATAGAAGTCCTACATATTTTGAGCCATTGCTGAATTATTTAAGACACGGACAGATAATACTTGATACTAATGTGAATGCAGCAGGTGTATTTTTTACCAATTTATTTATTTATATTTCTGTACGCTTCTGTCTTTAATTTTGATAAAACATTAAATAAATGTTAACATATTTTAGGTGTTTTAGCTGAAGCACGTTTTTATGGAATAGAAGGTGCCATTGATATATTGACTGCAATGGCAAATGAAGAGAAACTTCAAAAAAGTGGTTTGGTGTCTTTTACTAGAAAAGATGTACTTAAAGCAATTATGTCAACACCTACAACTTCGGAACTCAGATTTCAAGGTGTTAATTTTGTCGGTGCTGACTTATCCAAGTTAGATCTCAGAAATATTAATTTTAAGGTGATTACAACTGCTTTAACGTTAAGATGGATATTATGATAAAATTTATAGATCAAAATTATAAAGATATCTCATCGTATCTTTCAGTACGCTGTTATGCGTGGATGTAGTTTAGCGGGTTCAAATTTATCGGGTTGTTGCTTTGAACGAGCAGATTTGTCGCACGCGAATTTACAAGGTGCTCAGTTAATTCGTGTAAAGATGCTGTGTGCAAATCTAGCTGCTGCCAATCTTCATTCGTGCAATTTTGAAGATCCTTTGGGTGTACCTGCCAATATGGAAGGTGTGAACCTTAAAGGTGCCAATCTTGAAGGTAGTCTCATGGCTGCTGTAAACCTTAGGGTGGCAACGTTAAAAAATGCCATCTTAAGAAACTGTATTCTTAGATCAGCTGTTCTGGCTGGTGCCGACTTAGAGGTACTATTTCACCAATATTCCTCTTATGATACATTTTTCTTTATTTTATACCGAAACTGAATTATTTGTACGTATTTCAGTGCTGTGACTTATCGGGATCAGATTTACACGACGCAAATTTGCGGGGTGCAAACTTCAAAGATGCTGCGTTCGATCTCATGTTAACGCCGTTACACATGTCTCAAACGATACGATAAATACGACTTAGCTTTTGTGATGTAGATATTTATTTGATCCGTAAGAAGATAACGATTCCAGTGATATCATTTTTGTAGGTGTAGGATGCGTTTTTTATTAATGCAAAGTATGTGCCTAATTTTTGTGTCGATAATGCGTGCTTGTTGCATCAGAATATTGTCGCATCATAAACACACCACCTAGACTTTTAACTCTGACTTTCTGAAAATTTGTCAGAATCCCAGCTAATAAATTTTGTTAAAAATTTCCCACCGATTTATTTGTTATAAATAATTTAATATTGTATAAATAATATATAAAATTTAATGTTACAACAATTTTATTATTGCTCATAACTGTCGAACCAGTGCACCAATCTTAATGATACTAATTTTAAATAATAGCTGGGATTCTAAGCTTTAATTTGACCTGTCGATTATTTAAAAATTTTATCCGAAAACCGAGATATTTGCAAAAATATAAAAAAGTTTAAACAGGCGCGATCCCCCCCCCCTCCCCACCCCTCTCTATGGCTCGACGACTCGAGCGCGACTGAATGACATAATTGGCGGTGAATTTAAACCTCAATTTTGTAACATTTTTACTTGCAATACTTTGAAAAATTGCTTATAACTCGTGAACCAGAAGGAAGTTTTCAATCATTGAGGACTCAAATTAAAGTTTAAAATCTCAGCTACAACTTACAATGAGTTTCATTGAAATTATTCCAGCGATTCATTTGTTATAAATAATTTAACCGTTAATTGCTTGTAACTATCGAACCGGTGAATAAATCTTAATTAAACCAATTATAAATGAAAGCTGAAATTGTAAGCTTCAATTTGACCTCTCGATAATTAAAAAAAATCGTATTTTATTCTTTATTGAATCAGTAACGTCGATAATGACATCAAAGTAATAAAAGGATTCTAAATATTTCAAATTCTATGACTCAATAATCATGACACAAAATTGACGTGTTAGATCTATCATACACCTCGTCTATGCTTTAATTTAATTTCTTTTTCACGATAACATAAACGTGTTGCTTCTTTTAAAGACTCCATTATGCTTTTCTAAATTAGTATTATCACTTAGTAAACAATTACACGTACATACAATGCGTACAATCGCACTTGTTTCGATCGTAATATGAGTTCTAGTAGCATATTTGATCTACAACCATTTTGCATTTGACGATCAATATGGCGACTTCCATAAAATCGTAAATAAAAGTGATAGATGTTAAACTTCGCAATAAATTACATTGAAAAGTGTAATTGTTTATTACTTTCATTTTTATGCTCATTACTGCACGATGATAGGAAATAATATTTACATTGCATAAAGTGAAATTTTTATTACTACTGTACGTTTTTCTTGAATACTCGTGCTTGGTACTAAACATGTGCACACGCATTTCTATGAAAACAAATTTAAATTCGTAGCATCAATGAAATTCTGAAATAGGAATTAAATTTGGTTTCAGAATAATTTCTAGTGCTAGCTTCTTTCATCGTCGTGAATTTATTTATTAATTTTCAAAAATTGCGTCCATAACTGTTTCGTAATATTTACAAAACAAGCATCAAATATTTGATTAACATTAATTACTATTATCGTTGCTGTATCTAAAGAATGATTAGACTACTTTTATTTACTCAAATATATATTCATAAGGAATGGAAAATTATAAAAGTAAATTCAAAATTTTAATCTCGTTGCAAGTACTTCGCGGTTTTTTATTATATCGTGAGATAAAATAAAATTATCAAATATATATACCAGATATCGTTTTTATTTTCAGTATTTAATAAAATGCGCATAGAATTCTCGTATAGTTTTGAACATTGAAGCCGTGAAAATATTGAAAAAAAAATGTTATCTCAACGTGGATTGCTAAGGGATAGGGTACTATTTCGAATATTAAAAAACAAAAGCCCAACTGCTAGCAACATATGTGAAAAATTGGTATTTATCAATGTATAAAAGTTGTATATTTTATTGATGATCCATGGTAACATCAGCTTATAATTCATAAATGTATTTTGCATACATATCACTTAATTTTTTTGTGATAACCTTTGATCAAATTTTTGAGTAGCAAAGTTTGTGTAATATAATTAAGAAACTTATTTACAATGAGTTGTTATTTTAGAATCACAATGTGAAAAATATTGTTCTGCTATCAGAAGATGAACTTTGTGAACTATGGCAGCATATGAAAACTATATTATTAGAAGCTCAAAAGTTATATGCACAAACATCAAATAAGAAAGACAAATATGTGAAAGTAAGATTATTGCATAAATGTTTTCTGTGATCTTTATGTATGTATATACATATATTTTTTTTTTTTTACCAATATAATATATTTATATCATAATTACAGGAATGTAGCCTTATGGATAAATTAATCAGAACAATAACTACAATGGCTCTTGAAACAATTTTACAAGGAATATTTACACCTAATATTTTATTACAAAACATAATGTTACTACATTCTGTTATATTACCTAATATAAAGGATGAACAGGTTGGTATTTAATTATGCTACTTTTTTTTGTGTCCGGTTCTTCAACCGATTTTAAATAAAAAAAATGATCTAAGGCCAAAAGTGAAATATCATATTTGCTGGAAAACTGGTGGAAATTAGACATGACATGGAAAGAAAAAGTGATAGTAAATGCATTAAAATACCACATCCAGAATTACAAATCTTCGTTGGTAATTATATGTTAAATATATGAATACATCTAAGTAATATTAAATTAATTCATTGATTACATTTTTGCAGCATGTAAAACGTTTGTATGAGATAAGGTCTGCTATCACATTGTTAAAATGTACAGATGTGCAAGAACTGCTTAAACTTGTTCAAGAAAAAACCGTGATGTCACTTGAGGAAGGTCAAATGTTGATACTGTATTTGTTTACACTTGGAGAGCAATATATATTGGTACAAGTTATAATTGTATACTCAAGTACTAGTTTTGTATCAAACTTCATATCGATCTTATGATTCTTTTAGGGAATTCATAATAATGTGAGGGTAGTGTTACAAAATATCGAGCATAATTATATCGCTGCATATGCAGATTTGTACGTAACAGCGTGGTTAAATGCAGGAGAAAAACTAAAAAAATTAATTGTTGAGAATTGCATACAAAATATTATTTTTCACTGTTTTCGAGCATATAGAGATTCTAAGGGAAGGGGAAAGCTTGGTAAAAATCTGCTTTTATTTCTTGCCGCTTTGCATGATAGCAAACATCAAGCAGCAAGATTAATGATTCACAATCAGTGTAAACTTTTACTTTGGGACCATTTGAAGGTATTAATAAAGAGAAATATACATATAGTTTTTCATCGAGCTTATGTAAAATTTTTGTCACAGGCACCTGGTTCTTTCGTTAGATGTAACGCAGTAGAGATTCTTTTTATAACAAGCTCTGTACAGTATACGTGTAGTTCAAAAGATAGAAACAAGAACTATCTTCAAAAATACCACATGATAATAACTGATCTTTTAAGAGATCCAAATTTTGAAGTGTGCAATGTTACCATAGATGTAAGTTAATTTATATTCCCGATCTATTTACTGTCGCAAACATTTTACAACAGATTTTTATTAAAATATTAATATTTCATAAATATAAATATCTTTAGGGTCTATTTAAAATGTTAGAAAAATATTGGAGTTACGTTCCAAAAAATGTTATACGAGACTGGCTAAATATTTTATTACATTATACAAAAAATGCTAGTAACTCTGAAATAAGAGCAAATATTTTTATCGGTCTAAAAAGAATTTTAGTTAAAGAACGATCTCATAGAATGCTTAAGGATTTTCTACCAAATTTTGCAAATAGCATTTACGATGAAGACAAAATGGTGTTAGAAGCGCTAATCAAACTTCTTTGGCATGCACAAAACGAACTTGGAATACCGTTTTGGGATATAGTTCCCTTGACCTATATTCTCGATCGTTTAGAGGTATATACGTGATTAAATAACACGTAAATGTTTTCAGATATAAATAATATTAAAAGTAATGCTTTACTATTATTTTTAGACCACTCAAGATACATTTTTGTTGCAAGAATTAATAAAACTTGTTTGGCTACGCGTATCGTCGAATGGCACACAGTACGATAAATTGAAAGATGAAATAATATACATAGGAACAAACAACATAAATGCTATTAGAAGATTTTGTTTCCACTCTAAACCTGTTATAAATTGGAATACTTCTAGAAAGATTATCGAAACCTTATTATCCATGGTAAAAGAAGATATGGAATGTTTCCCTGTAACAAAAGTGTTAAATAAAAATTGTAATAAAAAAATGAAGTTCAACAATAAGCAAAACACATGTGAAAATGGTAATAATATCTAACCGCATATCATGTTGTGTTTAAACGCGAATAATTGTATTTATTTTAACAGATACTTTCAATAATGGTAACGAAGACCTTGATAGTTATAAAGATATACAGATATATATTGATGTTATTGCTATGTTATTAGCAGCAAATATAAAGAATGCAGAAGAAGAAAAATTCTATAAAGAAGAAATTAATACTTTGCAAATGATTGCGCATGTATTGCCAGAATTTTTTACATATTTTAGGGTAATTTACAATTTATCTTCAGTTTATTAATGACTCCACTACATGCATTTCTTTTTTTAGGAAACATCAATAAATGAATCGGTAATATTTTTATGTTCTTTAATACCTTCGAGATTGTTTCAAGATAAAATTGGGGTCATTGAAATGTTGGTACAACAATTGTGTGATCCGAATACCTCTGAAGATACACTTCTTACGGTTACATATATTCTCATGAAATGGAATAAAGGAGATACAGTTTTGTTTGCATTGACAAACATTTTTACGGAATGTTTAAATATAAGTACACAATATAATCAGGTATAAATGTTACAGAACAAACATATTAATAACAATAACATATAATAACACAGAATGTTCTTTTCAGAATACTACTAACAGCACAGATACCTTTCAAGTTAATGAAAAAGGTTTAGAATTAAGTTTACGTATTCTAAAACACTTACTGCATGTTGAACATCAATCAGTTTTAATGAATAAGTATCATAAAGATCTACTTAAATTTTGGGAAAATTTACATAGATTGAAAAGTTTTATAGAAAAAGAATTGAATAATGATTGCAATACGAGTAGTCTAATATCCAAAGATATAATCGTACAACATTTTAAGCAGTACGTATCAATGATCTCGATATTACATAAGAAAGATGTGTTTGACGCGTCAGAACATTTCTCAGAGATTTTATTATGGGTGAGAAGGTATGATAATTAATCGTATGTCTTTATTATTTTTCTTGTAGTATTATTGTTAACACATCCTTTATTTTTTACATAGAACAATGGTACCGCATGTATCGCGTATAGATTTGGATATTATAGAAAATCATCAAACGTGTATCAACATAATAAAATGTACTTTTGACATATCAAACTTGTTACTGAAAGAGTACAATAGTACCCCAAAGTTATGTTGTGATATTGTACTTTTGTACTGCAGTTGTTTATCTCCAGCAAGCGGTATAGTTTTTTTTAATAATGCATTTAATGGATTAATGATGTTATTAGATTTTAGTCAAATGGCTTATGAAAAACAAGAACCAAGTCTATTACATATTGTTGTACCAAATTTTGTATGTGTTGCAATGGTTGCTTTAACTAGATATGACAAAGACCTATTATTTAAATACACAAATGTAAGTACTGAATTATTTGAAAAAAAGATATGGTGGACACTTTCTTCACTGAATAAATTATTAATTACAGAATTTAAAAGTATTGCATGAATTAACTCAAAAGTATTTTTTCGTTACCAAAAATCAAAGTTTACATCTCTCGTACATAACTATTATGTTCAATACTGCAATCAGTAGTATAAGTACGAAAATGACTCTCGTGCTACAATGTTCATGCGTGACAGAGAAAAACATTTTAATCGCCAAGTTTCCTTATTTAGCGAAAAAGATATTAGGAATTATTTTAAGTACAAAAAAATACCAAAAACTGAGTATACAAGTACTAACAAAGACAATAACAAGTTACACGAAAGTAAGTATATTTGCATCGTGTAAAATCTGTTACCAACTATAACCAATTAATATATAAAATATATTTCAGATTGATATGCTTTCTGCTCTTGTAATAATATACAAGATGATTAAATCAACCGATAAAACAATTACTAACAGGTTTAAGAACGTGACATTAGCATCCAAAGTACACAACCAAAAGCAGTCTTATGATACTCCCTTTGAGAGGTATTATTAATTTTTAATTATAAAAAGAAATAATATATTAGTGGTAATTGTATGATCAAGAGGGTAATCTTACCTTTTCAGGTCCGTAAATGATGCAATAAATATAGCTATAGATGCAATATTGAAGCAATAATACCACTGCTATTCGTGTATAAGTGACTAGATAACTTAATATTTATTTAATACCCGATGTACTTTCAGTATATATAAGTTTTTGTTTACAATTGACTATCAAAATATTTCGTATAGCTTTATTTTTTTGTATATTAAAAAAGTGCGTAGTTATATATTTTTATATAATATAAAAGAATATTTTTCTATGAGAAAAAAAAGTACAAAACTTTCCAGAATTGATATCTATGAATCGGGATGTTGCACGCAATGAATAAATATAATAATAATAATAATAATTCTAAAAAAATATAATTTTTAAAATCATATGACTATATATTTTGTTTACCTAAATAAAATGACTTTTTATACAACAATGTCTCGTTTGTTTACACATATTAAGCATTTATACAAAAGATTTAGGTAAATTACGAAGTTATAATTACCACAATTGGTATGTATTATAATTTGTAACTTAATGTTTCATATTTACCCATTACTTAGCCAGAAAATGTTATATTTCTCATCTGTCTAACAGCAGCTACAACTCTGGCATTGCATCCTGAGCTGCCATTTTGATAATCCTCTGGTGTTAATCTGAGTAAAAGAGTCATGTGTTGTAGATTTTCTGATAAAGATAGACCAAGCTCTTCAAACACGTTACCAAGGTAATCTATAACATATATTATGTGTATTAGAAATGAAGAAAATATATTTAATATTAAAATTTTTAGCGCAAAAAAAATGTACCTATATCGGTTGCAAGTTGTTTACATGCAGCAGAACTCAACTGACAAATTCCTAATGTTTGATCTAAAAACATTTGACACGTTCCTTTAGCAATAATGTCTAATAGAATACCAGTAAATCCAGATTCGGTTGAACTTTGTGCATATTGTGGATCTGCTGCTTTTAATGCTTGGGTAAGGCTTGGATTTTCCCTGAGTAAAAATGGTTCTAAATGCTGTGGTAATGTCATCAAGTATTGTCCAATTTGTGTTATATATTCTTGAGGGGCAAAACTATAATCAGGCAAATCTGCACTCAAATGAGTCATTTTGCTAGTTTCTGTTGACCATGCTGGTGCTTTTTGCACTAATAACAACTGTGTAAAGATAGGAGCAAAAATTACTTCGTATGTTGCACGATGTAAATCTGAACAAAGTTTGTGAATGGATTTTATGATCGAATCGAGAATTGTTTCTTCTTCTGCAAAAATAGATAATTATGTAAATATCAAATAATAATTTTAGCCGCCCATAAAAGTTAGTTTTTATATAAATCACCTTTTTGAAACGATGTAACTAAGTTTTCTAACTCAGTTTGACTCGATGTATTTAAAAGTAATTTTTTGTATTGATTAAAAACACTACAATTCGTAGCTTGAAGCTTATTATTAGCCTCAGTGATATCAATTGTCAAAGATTTTTCAAATTGTCGAATTTGTCCCAAAAGATCACCTGTGTGTATTAAAATTGGCAACATTTGTATTAAATGTACAAAAAAACAAAACTAAAAAAAGACAATGTACTACCTATAGTTTGCATTAAAGTAAGGCACATTTGGAACAAATTCCAATCCTCATGTTTTACTTTTTTGCGCTCTAATTGCCATATAGCAGCTTGATATTTTTCAAGATATTTATTGAAATAACTCTGTGAAAATAAACATTTTACTATACATACTTAATGAAAATATCTTTTATCTTGAAAATTTATTTCGCTAACGTACAGTCAAAGATTTTAGTAAACCGGGATAGCCACAACCGTCCGTAAAAAGTTTACATCTTTTATGGGCCTCATTTGCGCATTCCATTACCTTCGAAATGCTAAGGGAAAGAGTATTGATTGTATCACTTAAATCATCTTGTGTAGAACCCATAGATTGCAACTGATGTTCAAGTTGGGCTGTTTCATAAACGTGGTATTTTATAATATATGGAACATAAGGTGCATATATTGCTTGTCCTAGTAATAACAATTTTGAATTCTGCAATCTTCCATATGACGAAGTTTCAATTGCACCTTGTAAATTTACTGCAAAGTGTCTCGTGATTTGTTTAAGTTCAAGCAACAGAGACAATTGCATAGCATTTGAATGTTGTTTCAGAATTGCTTCTATACATTCTGGTATACCAGGATCCAAACTTCTCAAAAGATCAGCATATACCTCAACTATTATATCAATTGAAGTATTTGGAAATACTTGATGACACCACTTCACCTTTGTTAAAATCATACTACTTAATAAATGATTAACAAATGAATTATGTTAGATATGCTAATGCAATATTTTCAGATTAAGAGCTACCTGATCATTCCAACTAGACAATAATTTATCATAGTAAGCGTGTAACCAGTAAGAAACATTTTCATCTTGTGCTAATTCAATGGTTCTACGCCATTCTTGTCCTAATGATACTTTTAAACAATTGTGATAGTACTTAAGAAGTTGTGGTAAACGTTCCATTTTGCTGAAGATATCCACATAAACTTTGGACTGTTCTAAATATTGTTTAACATAAATATTAGGTGAGAATTTAATAAAATGTTAAAGCATTCAATTACAACAATACAATTTACCCAAATTTGCAGCGGTAAATGCTTGAACTAATTTTGGACTAGCTATTGCTTCTAATCGATTTTTTAAACCTTCTAATTGTAATTTTTTATCTTCATAATCAATAACATTTACAAGCATAGCCAATGACTTTTGCATACTGAACAATTTATTCGCAATAGCTCCAATATCCCCCGATTCAAATACCTGAAATATCAAAGATAGCATGAAGGTAAAATTCACTTGTTTTTAACGCACATTATACCTCTTCAACATCATT
The DNA here is from genome assembly GCA_019453375.1 of Ctenoplectra terminalis. Lineage (NCBI taxonomy): Eukaryota > Metazoa > Arthropoda > Insecta > Hymenoptera > Apidae > Ctenoplectra > Ctenoplectra terminalis. The sequence goes on from SMSQ01025941.1 coordinate 19,154, forward strand.
GGCTAATACACTCCAATTGTCAGCTTCATGTAAACCTTGTTTAGCAGTTTGTAAATCTGTTTTTATCTTATCTATTTTCTCTAATGTTGCCATTGAGGAGTCACTGTCTTTTTCAACCTATTCAATGATTATTCTTAGAAAACTTGTAGCCATTTTATTACTTCCGGGAAAACGAATTAACAATAAAACCTTTTCTATTTCTTGTTTAACAGCCACCATCTTTTCCCTCAGAGCTGAAGCTTCTTGTTGCAAAAGTTGTGTGTCTCTTAAAACCCTTGGCAAACTTGAAAGAACAGACTGACTGGTCTCTTCCAATGCACCATTAACTTGTTGCACGTATAATTGCAACTTCATTACCAAAGATGAAACAAACGCCTAATATCGTAATAATTTTAAAAAAATTATTTAAATAAAGAAATAGCAAATAAATGAAATTGAAGAAATGCACGAAGCATTTTTTTTCTTTTCTTTTCTTTTAGTTCGAGTATTGTAACGAATTTGCATTTGAGGAATTAGGTACGAAAAATCGATTAAATAGTGTCTAAAATACATTTTTTGTTCAATGATACGACGCTTCTATCTGTGATGTAGTAAAAAAAAACATTTTTAAAAAAACACAGTGTCATTGACCGCGGTACAATGGATGCAATCAGTTTAGTGACTGACTGTACTTGTGCAGCTGATATTCAAAAACTGTGTCGAGGAAAGAAAAAGAACCCGCGCAATTGAGATCACCATAATTGTACGACTTACATCTTTGTTTTCTTGTGCCTCGGCAGACTTAAACGTTTTATTAATCCAATCTTTGACGTCGAAAGTATCTTCGGAAAATGCAGATACATCCTGAAAGCGTCGATCTAAGGTTAGGAACGTTCTGAATTTTTATTTCGTGCATTTTCTCAATTTTCTCAAAAATCACGGTAGTCGCTTTAAATAATTCGTAACGCGAAATGCATCAACGATTCGGAGCGGATGCTTTGTTTCCGGAATTTTTTTAACGAGCGCAGTGAATAACGATGTAAAAAGGTTACAAATTTAATGATTTTTCGCTGCTTACCATGATTAAATTTTGAATCGCGATGAACTTTCGGTGAACTTTCGGTTGAAAAATGAAAAATTAAGAAACGTTCGTTGCGGACGATCGCATTTACAAATGCGAAATTTTTTTCCTCTTACGTTCTATTTTACGTTATCACTGCATAGCGCAGAAGTACTTCGCTACAGGATCACTTCGCTGTTGCACTTTGCGTATTGCTTCGTGACGCCGGAATCCAGAAAAGACATCGTTATCGCATACCGGATTACGACAAAAATTAAATCCTTCCATTCGTTCTCTTTATTTCCTTATGTTTTTATTACCAATCATTTTCTTACATTCTTAAAAAATGATACAGTGTTAGTAACGTACGATCGTCGGATAGATTAATTGTGTAAAACTTGTGCAACATTTATATCCTGCTAACGGTACGCGGTTCTAGGTTAACGAATTCGGTTTATTCAATGAAGAAATACGAAAATCTTGGGAAACTGAACGAACAAGTTCGCCGTGCGATCCGTTATATGTGTCAGTAGGAGAACATTAACGTAATAATGTTTTACAACGAAAAGCAAGGAACAATGAGAAGATACGTTAAAAATAGGACGAGTGTTATGTCTTTTTACAATAATTGTGATAAAACGACTTGTATATCTCGGATTCCAGACGAACACTATGCAGGAAAGGCCTTTCGGAGAGAAGCTGTTTCACCCCTTCGCGATGATCAACTCGGTTTTCTTCCAGCACAGTCCACCTCTCTGGATTCCGACGAACTGCCTAGCAAGAGGTCGTAAATCGAAGAGGAAAAGGGAGAGAAAATGGAGAACAGCATGTTATCGGCCACTTCCGGGCCCTTTGTTGATTGCCACGCCTCCGAAACTGCGTTTGCGCGTGACGATTTGTGCAACAGTTGGAAGTTGGAATTTTGCCTCGAAATAGCCTTAGTCTCGACGAAAATAAGGAGAGCTAGCTGAGCAGAACTGCAACAACTGTACTTTGCCCTTTTCTTTGCGAACGTTGAACGCATCGTTCGAGTACGGACGACGTCCAAAGACCTACCTCTCTCAGGTTGTGCTACACACGCATATGTTTCATTTTTCTATCAGACGAACTTGTTACGTGTGTTGTAAATTATTCGATGCCTTATTTATGCCCATCTTCTAATTTAATATTCCCTGGTTCTTTTTTTTTTTTCCGTTATCGCAAATTTGGAACAAGATCTTGAAGTTTCGCGTTCACATGCGTAACAAGGAAATTATTCTTTTGCATAAAGTTGAACTTTATTACGGATGGCAATCAGACTCAATCAGTAGAGCATATTAGAAGCGTATGCATTTAATGTCGCGTATAAAGTGCGTCGATCAGAAGTCCAATTTTGTAATCTTGCTGTGCATATGAATGCGTGCCGCTGATAAATTGCCCTTCAATTCGACTAGGCTGTGACTTTTCAAAAAACCACTTTAATTCACCTACCATAAACAAACGGAGCAATGTCGTCCTTCATTTTTTCACGGCATTAATTCGTTTTTTCTTTTTTTTTTTTCGTTTATGTTAATATTGACGATAAAAAATTCTTGACAATCATTTTTTACTTCATTAATAGTAAAATTCAGTACTCTTAATCAACGATGGTTCAATAATTTTACTGTGAAACGTCATATCGTTTCTTATAACTTTAGTTCTCGATGTTAATGTTTAGCGAGAGTTAACTTAAGATAATAGTCGCGCACAGTGATGCTTTTACGAAATAGAAAAATTATGGAATCATTACCCTTATACGGAAAGACCATTGTACCTGGTCCCAGGAGGACTATGCTATACAACGGCACGTAGAAAGGGTAAAAGGTGCCCTTGGCCTTGAGGCTTGTATCAGCCAATCCCAAGCCTTCGTTTGCTGACAAAGGGCACGGGATTGGCTAAATGTTCTCCACACGGTACCAACTACTTCCGAGTGCTTCCGGTTGGAAGGACAGATTTTCCAAAAAGCTGACACCCGGTGAGTTGATAGAACAGGTAACGTCGATTATTCTTCTCTCATCTTTTTCATTTTCGCCAAGCACCACTTCTCCAATGCACTGCCAACCGAACAGCGTGAAAAAAAGAAAAAAAAGAAAAAAAAGAAAAAATGGTTATCAATGCGCGATAACGCAGTGAACGGGTTCGCTTAATCTCCCTTCCTGTACGAAAACGTACGCTGTGTTTGCAAAAGGTACGCGATTCGAGCCGAAAACAATTTGCTTGGCTCTGATTACGCATTTATCCGATCAAGCGACGATCGCAGCACGATCGGATTGTGTGGCTGTGTAGCACAGGGAGCTGATCTCTCATTAAGAAAAACACAGCGATTAATTAGAAGAATGTGACGCAAAAGAGACTATACTTTGACGATTCTCTGAAACGTTCATCCCTGTGACACACAGTCGAACGTTGAAAACATTTGATACATCAGACTTTGGTGTGGTGCTCGTGTTACATCTGGCTGCGATATGTTACATTGGACCAGCCGATCTTTTACTCCGATTACTAGACCTCGTACACGCATATGCTTCGATCCTTCAAGCTTTTATCCTTATCAACGTGCTCGATAAATCCTTAGACAAGATTCAGGGCGAAAACTATTGCGAATCGCTCGCTAATGCATTAATTTTGTAATTTATCTGCTAAATTAATCCTTTCACAAAAGCGCTCTATACGTTGTATTGCATTTTAATCACAAATAACTGTAACGATTGGTCTAACGGTTCTCTTGGTTCCTTTTTCCTCCGATCGAAAAACATTCTTTTCGTTTTTACATTTTAATTCGGTAACAATAATAATCCCATAATTGAATATGTTACCCTGTTTAATTCAAAGGGTGGTGGGAACTTTCGAAAGACAATCAATGGCTTCGTTTAGCACTTTGCAAAGTAAACGTACCGAGGATGTTGGCGGATGAAATTAATGATCTTCCTGTAATCTCGTTCGATCGTGGCTCTTTTCGCTGGAATTTCCAGTGCTTGTATTTTAACTATATCTTGTTTTTCCTTTCCTAAGATCTGTTACAAGAATTTCCATGGTAGGAATAAAAGGAATCTTTCGAATGACCAAGAAAATAAGATACATTCCTCGTGTTTAGCAGTCACGTTGCTCTATGCAATATGATCGACCGTTCCGAGGTAACAGGTCCTTAACCTATCTCAGGATGTCGAGAACCGCGAACAATCGAGTCAAGAAATGAAAAAGCACGTTAGATTTTCCTGCGAGTCTTCGAAGGTTTAAAATATTTCGAGCGAGACAAGCGTTAAACGATAAAGAGCGAAGATCGCATCGTTAAGAAAGATGCACGGTGTCAGTGATACGTTTGATCACGTTCGTGTTTGTAGCGTAGCCTTATCTCGAAGCGTATACGGGAGGATGAAATTATTCAGCCGGTAACGGCAGAGACTGTACCGAGCTCGCGCTACACTTCTGAGAAAATAAACTCTCCCGCGCTTCTTCGGTGCCCGTAGGTTCGCGCAGCCACTTCCTTCGTGAATTCTCTTCCTCGAAGATCGAGTTGATTCGAATAGCCATGCTTCCCCCTAGGGACCATAAGGGGACGAGCCTCTCGACTGCGCAATTCGCGTTGCAGAAACAAAATAAAAGAAAATAAAAGAAAATAAAAGAAAAAAAAAGAGAAAAAAAAGAGAAAAAAAAGAGAAAAAAAAGAAAAAAAAAAGGAAAAAACGTGGAGACGGCAAAAAAGGTAAAAAGGAACGAGGCGAACGAGATATCGAATTTTTTTGCGGCCCCTCCTCGCTTTGCGCCTATATTGATTTTTAGAAATTCTTCGCGAGACGAGCGAACGCGAATGTACATAGGAACGAGCGAGCGAGCGAAACAGACCGGCGAAGTAAAGATGGAAAGAAACAAAGCGGCCGGAAAAGAAACACAGCACTCGAGCCATCGCGCGTTCTAAGGCGGTGCAGCGCTGTTTTACGAAACCTTTTAACGGGCAACGTCCGATAGAAACCGAGAACATAATTAACTTGGGACTTATCAAGCCAAGGAGCGTCGCGTGTTTCGCGTCTTCGCGAAACGTCTGAATGCGATTGTTTCGAGAATTCTCTGACACGTTTCGACCCGAGCCGAACGTTTTTGTGTCTTTCTTTCTGCAAGCTAACGATGCGAACATTCGTTACATAATTCATTAATAGATATTCTTCTGTTTTTCATAAGCTCTTCCAACGCTCCGCTCTCGTTTCACGCGTTTAATTACGTTTTTGTACATCGAATGGGTTTTTTTTACAGAAACCTTGTAAAAACGTGCGACACGTTTTTTCGAACGTTGGAAAAAATATATTTAAAAAATATGCCTACGTTATTCGGTGTCGCTTGGAGAATAAAAAATTTGAATCCAAAGGAAGGATAAGATTGAATGGAAAAATATAAAAGCTGGTGAAAGGATGGGAGAGAAAGCAGCAGGAAATAGAGGAAACGACGCTATTAGTCGTACAATTTATTTTCTATAAGAATAATATAGCCGATGTTCGATAAAAACGGAAGGCGAAGAACGTTGCGCGCGGGCGAGTAGTTTAAACGAACCGTTAAAAGTTCCATCGAATAAAACATGTGAAATAATGGTAAGAGGGCGGGGTGTGCGCGTGTTTGAAAGTATTCGTAAGATTCGTGAGTGTTTACGGCATTTGTTTCTAACAGCGGGAAAATTCCCACCCGCATTAGACATAATGCGAGACGGCCCTGCTTATAGTCGAAAGCAATCGAAGGTAGTCGAAGTCGTCCGAGGACAGTGGAAAATAGTGGGATGTTTCCCCTCTTTCGCTTCTGGCCATCCCTCTGTCCCCACCATCGGGCGCATCCCTTCCTTTTAGGTTTGCTGTTGCTCTCTCTCTTTCTCTCGTATCCCGTTGACGGTTCTCTCAGTCGTTTCCTCCTCCCTCTCTGTCTCGCTCTGACCGGCTGTCTCCATCTCTCTTTCTTTCCGTCTTTGTCCGTCTCTGTTTCTCTTTCTTGCTCGTTCAGCTCGTTCTTAACGTCAAACCACTTAGGGCCGCAGACCTCGGCAGTCAGTCGATCTTTCCTAGCAGCAGCATTCTGGCATTTTCCACCTGATCGCGCGCGGGCGGTCCGGCAAACGCCATTTTGTTCGTCACGTCTGATCGTCACGTCTCCTCGTTAGAGAGGATCCTCGTGCGTAAAACGTTTGTATGTGCCGCGCACCCTTCCACGCCCCGTGGAACACCTGCGTTATCGAAAAACAACAAACGAAGGCGACGCACATTTGTAACACACGCGCGGTTGTTGTGTGGTGCCGGTGGTTTACATTGTCCGTTCCGTCAACCGACAGCGGACATCGGAGAACAGAAAAGGACGCCGGGTGTTGTTTTTCCGTTGACGAGACCCGCACGGAACGGAGTGCGTGACCCCGCGTGGTGTTCTCTCTGCACACGTTTATTCTTCCCTCGACCCACGTTAAGGACGACGCAGCAAACTGATACATGAGAACGTGAGTACGCACCAAAATTATTCCAATATTCACGAGTATCGTGACTGTCTTTCCGTCTATCGCACGCTCGAACGTTAGATCTTGTTTTTTCCTGCCTGCATGGCATCGTCTGCCATGTTAGACCGGCGTCTCTCTCTTTCTCCCTCGTACTCTCCCTCCTTTTTCTCTCTGTCCCTCTCTTTTTACTCTCTCCCTTCTCGCGTCGTCCCCCTTCCTTGTGCTGCGTGTAAACGCGCTCTTCTCTCCCTTCCTTCGCGTCTCGACAGGAGCGTCGACACGAATTTTCCGATTGCAAATTTTAATGATAACCGCGATGACGATGACGATGACGATGACGATGACAGTTCCGGTGAGAAACAACGAGGACGCTGCTTGTCAACCGACCTCTCGCCTTCATTGACGCGTTCCTCCTGTGTTTTCGCTCTTCGAGTAATTCGTGCGTGAACGTGCTCTCTCTGTAGCTCTTCGTACGACTCAACGGTGAGGGATAAAGAGGGAGAAAGAGGGAGAAAGAGGGAGAACAAACACGGAGAAGTGTTGAGAGAGAGAGAAAGAGACGGAACGAGCATGCTCTCGTAGGACGACACGAGTTT
>SMSQ01025941.1:35334-104741 GCA_019453375.1 Ctenoplectra terminalis
AGATCTTCCTCGAGCATAGAGGATCAGTTTTTCCGCGTAAAGTACCGTTGATAATGGAACAGATCTTGAAGAGGTTATTGTACGGTTGGATGAATGTTGCGGTGATATCGAGAGAGACGGTTTGTTCCAAGAGTAAACCGATCGTCGGTATCGCAAGTGCCTCCTCTTCTTGTAACTTACATTCGCGATACCTTTTAATTTTAAATCTTCGAGGTGGTCTCGTAACTCGTATTTTTAATCGCGTCGGTTCGTTTGTTTCCAACGTAGTTGTCGTTTAAAAAAAAGAAATATATGCGTATATATTTCTGGTAAAAAAGATCGAATTAATTTCCGAGCAAAGAATCGAGCTCCAAAAAGCCACGGGTTGTGCATATTTCAGCGAACTGCTCGAGTCACAGTCGATAGAAACGTCCATCGAATGTGTTCCGCCTTAATTAAAGCGCTCGATGGACGCGGTGTTTCGCAGTATCGTGTCGCTGTAAACGCGTGTATCGTGACTTTTATCGCGAGTCGAAATTGAAACGACACCGCGCGCGATTATACGCGGTAAATTGAATCCCGCGATCCCGGGATTTTTCGAAAACAGACGCGCGGAATCGACAGGTGCTCGCATTCGGTCCAAATGAATTCCACGGCGAGCGATAAACACGTCGATCGTCGTGATTTCGCGCTTCATTTTATTTAGGTGTTTATTTGTTTAAACGGGTGAGAAAGAGCCCCGGGTTATAAATAAGGCTACGATATAAAATATGATTCGATGAAACGATTTTTTAATTTAATTAAAAAATGATAATATCTGGAAGAAAAAAGATGTAGCATTTTTCTGTTTCTTTTTTTTTTTTTTTTTTTCATCTCGCCTCCTCTTTTTCACCTCTAATTTTTTCACGAGTTTACACTTTTAAGTCGAGCTTGACTTTAAAGTCGAAGAAACTGTTTTTCGAAAACGCCTACTCAGGGACCGTGGATTTTCATCCTTAAATGACATCGACAGCCAGGCAGAGCAATTTTCTCTTTTTCCCTGTTCGAGGCAGCCGCGAGTTGGCTCGCTAAAAGCAAAACTTTTCCCATTTAACTGGTACCACCTCTCACCGGCTCGTGAGAGGAACGTAATGCCGTAAGATTTATAGAAAAGCGTGCCGAGGCTGATTTTTCGAGATAATAACTTCTCCCTTTCGCGGCTGTTCACCGATCGCTGCATAGACGCTTTTCTTTCTCGAAGGGAAAAGCATCGAAGATCGGACTTAAACAATTTTAACGTTGTTTTAACTTAAACACGAAACAGTCTTCGAGTAGCGGATGGTAGGAGGGGTAAAGAAGGTAGACATCTTTCTTCTCTTGATTCTTGAACGTCAGAGTTCCCCCTGTTCGAGCTTTCTCAAAGTTTTCTCCAGTTGGTTACTTCTTTCCGAGGAAATCGTCTCGCCTGAAACAAGAAACTCAATTCGACATCTATCGGAGCCGGTCAGATGCGAAATCTCGAAGTGTCTGGACGAACGAGACAAGTTCAAGGCGCAAAGGAACATCTAGAAGCGAGTAATCCTCAAGTTTCTCCGGGGGTGTACTTTTTTGCTGTTGCTCGCGCGAAAAGAAAGCTACGCAAACGAAAGTAGCATTTCTAATTGGGGCGATAATTGTTACGGTCTCGTTCGAAAAACTGTCGAACGCAGCCGACAAAAGTCTCGACAGCGTCTATTAAAAACAACAACAGAGGAACGAGCCGTCCGCGAAATAACTTTCATCGGAGAATCAAGTATGGAGAAACTTGGTAATCCTAAGTAAACAGAGGGTTAAGGGTCGCGTACTCCACGCAGCGAGAAAGAGGAAGAAGGACGGAAGGGTGGAGGGACAGGTTGAAAGAAAGAGAGCGTACAAGTATGGAGCGCACAGGGCAGTGTTTGTGCGTGCGAGAGAAAAAGCCGCGGAGGGGTTGGCTGTCGCGAGAACAGCGGGGTTGCGAGGGAAGACAGGGGGTTGCATAGGCTTCGATGGCTAAGGGACGTATACAAAAGTATGATAAAGGGGCTGGTTGGAGGGGTGGATCGCGGAAGGGGTGTTCTCGGTGACTCGTCGGAGGAAACGGTGGGGATAGCGGCGATGCGATGGGGGGTTACCGGTGATGGTGCTAGGTGGTGGAAGTGGAGAAAAGGGATTGTTTGAGAGCATCGACGACCAGACGGGGCCACTTGCCTCCGTTCGACACCCTCTTACGCGCCTACCGCCCCGCTCCACTGACGTCACAGACTAACACACTTTTAAACGAATAATGCAAATTGATTTTGCGATTGTCGTCGCCGTCTACGCGCCTAGATGCCGAGCATCGATGCCTCTGTCGCGTTGAAAGACAACCTTTGTTCCTGCCACCTGAAGAAAACTGTCTCCTTCCTCGATGTTGCTCCGTCTGGGACTAACGAAAACTTCTTTTTTTTTTTCCTTTTTCTTCCTTTTTGTTTTGTTTTTTTCTCTCTCTCTTTACTTTGTCTGTAACAAGACTGAATCTTCAGGATCGTTTGATTGAATAAAAAATAAAATTAGTAGACCCGCGAATTTTAATCTTCGCAGACTGATTGAAAACGAGTCGCGGAACAACACCGATCCGGTATAATGACAAATGGAAAACTGTTATGTTTCGAAACGTACCTTCGTCGATAGGAAACAGAATCCAATAATACCAGGTTTTCGTGCTTAAAATGCCGTGACATTTTCGAGTAACAAAGATGTCGATAACTTTTCACGATTGTTACGAGACAATCTTTTTTTTTTTTTTTTTATTTATTCCTGGAAAACTTTATTGTTAAACCTCTGCCGCATACATGGTTGCATTTGCAATTCCAGTGTTTCGTGCATATAACAATGACAATCGACTTTACGCTCGCGTATTGCTCGCAGCGTGGAGCTCTCGAGTATCAGCGTGATAATATTTGTCGATGGATACGATCAACCGGTGTGATTTAAAACTTATTTAGCGATCTTAAAAAGAAATTTCTTTTATCTTGTTTTTTTTTATGTTTCCTTGCCGATACGCCACGTTCGCGTCGAACTGTTTCTTTCGAATTTAGTCGCAATTATTCGGCTCGAGGCAGGAAAAACACGCGAAAGGGTTAAGGAACTTTGGCAATGAGAATGTTCACGGACTCGTTCCGATGTTTTTCGACGAAATTCGAACACGTCTCGATCGAAGCATTTCTGGAGTTTCCTGTTTTTCTGGGAATTTTTCACACACCTGACGTTTCGCGACCTTCGATCGGCCCTAATGCATTCACAGACTGGATTCGTGTGTACGCTTCGACGCGACAAAGAGAGCAAAATCGAGAAAGGCTCGTCGAGGCGCCATTATCTCCTCGTGTCGCGACGAAATTAAAATTTATACCGATGCACGGTTGAAATGGAGCGATACATCACTTCGAGTTCGTGTCAGCGATGGGCGAAAGAATCGAGCGAACAGCCGCCAACGTTTCCCCCCTATTTTTGTAAAGAGTTTCGTAGTCGTGGACAACGAGAATTTGAAAATATTATAACATTATCGCGTCCAATATGTGTCTGGCGACAACTGCAATTTATCCGCTGAAACTCGCGAGCGCGATGATACGAATAAAATTTCAATAGCCGGTAGACGCACGCCGAGTACCCGTTCAGAAATCAATTTAGCAGAAGTTGGGTGCACTCGGTTGGGCATTTTGGCCCCGTGAAACATTTTCATCGAGTGTAAATAAGTTTCAGAAAGTTGAACACGTTGCGTTCAGCTGAGCTGAAAACGAAATCGACCACGCGAAGGGTCGTGAAGGGGGTGGAAAAAGACTTTACGAAATGACGCTGCAACGAGTGTCATCGAACGGCGCGCACGATAATCTTTGTAAACGAAACTAAATTGTGCACTCGTTTCGAGCACGGTTCGCGTGGCTCAGCCGTTAATTATTTAAAAACCTTGACGTCGAGATACCGGGATCGTTTTGAACCAAGTTTTCCCTATTGAACGACGATAACGCCGGCCGATTAACGATGCACGAAATAAAGCCGCGCCTCTGTTGACGCGACGTGAGAAGCATTCATAATTACTGTAAGTCCGGGATAGTTGGACCACTTTTTGGAAAAAAGCCATTGCATCGTTGGTTTTTTACATTTTTGTCGTTTCGGGCGGATTAGACCAGCGTATCGGTAATTCAGAATATATATAAATCATACTTTGCGAAACATGGAAGTGCTTGTAGAGTACCTTGTACAAAATATAATGCGAGAGAAAATTACTTTTTCTTCAATTTTCTTCAGAATTAAAACATTACCTCAATATTAATTGTTACCGATAATCAGTTATACGCGATAGAAAAAAAAAATGGTTGTTGCATATAATCTCGCGAGAGAAATCGACGGTGTTGTTGGGTACACTAGCAATGGTGGCCGGTGATACAGGAATGACGTAACTACCATAAGATTGGAGTCTAAACGTGACGACGAAACTGGTGTGCTCTCGTGTTCGGTGAAAAGATATCCCCTTATAATCGTTACACCATGTGTCTCCCGTTTCTGTACGTCGTTAAAAGCCCCCGTTTCGCAATTCCGCGAACGCGCCGTCTACCCGATTCGCAGTTTCCTCGATCCCTTCGGAATTTCAAGTATGCAATAATTTAATCCTTCGTCTTTCCTTTATTCCCGGCGCGGCAGAGTAGAAAGGTTAAATAGATTAATTGCTTAGGTCGGATCGATCGAGTATGACAGGGGTGGCTCTCTCTCCTCCTCCTCCTCCACCACCACCTCCCCCTCTTTATTCCTTTTTTCCTGCGCCTGGAAATTGCTATCGCTTTGAGAATTAAACCTGGACTCGGTTTACTCGCTGCGAACGAACAAAGGGAGAGTGGGGAATGGAAAGGCGGAAAGACGTGGGAGGGAGGACGAGGGGCCGGCTAGGGGGTGGCGGTGGAGGGGCCCGAGGGGGGCAGGTGGGGGAGAGCCATAACGATGATGCTCGTTATTCGAAAAAGAAAGAAGAAAATATATCGCTGCCGAGGACTGTGATGAACGAGAAAGCAGAAGGCCGCCTGATATCGTTTTTTCGCTTTAATAAATCCCTCCTACCCCCCTCCCCTAGTGCACTTTTTTACTTCTACGATTTTATTCCCCGATGGCTTTCGAACGACGGGCGCGCCTCGCTTCTTTTCTCTGTTAACTTCGAAACCGACAGAGTCGTCGTATCCATCGAGTCGCGTTTGCAGAGTCGCCGTAAGAAAGGAGCTGCCTCCTAATCAAAATTCCTTTCCGTAACGCGATAAGATACCGTCGCGTCGTTCGGTAAACGCGTCCTGGAGCCCGACGAAACGGAACGCCACCGGGTAATCCCTGGCGTCGTTACATTTTGTCGGAAGCTTTGGAAAAAAAGATCGTCGAGCTTTTTTCGCTTGTAAATCGCTACATGGGAATGTTCTTCGACTTTTTTCTTTTTTTTCCACAAAAGCTTCTATAGCTTTTTGTGCGTGTGTTTTTTTTTTTCATTTTTGTTTTTTGTTTCTGCGTACGCACGAGATAATCTACAATTGGTTACGATGCTGCGAAAGCGTCATTAGGAGATTAGTTCCCAATGAAAGGACAGACTAAACAATGTCAAGAGGGAGGAAAACGGTTTGTTTGCTTAATTAGACGGAATAACTCTTTGGAATAACTCGATCTTCAGAGATGGAAACTGAAAAGAGGCAGTATTAGGGACTCGAAAGTTTCGCGTTGATAATAGAACAGGTCTTTTAAATCGATCCTATGACCTCGATGGTTGGTTACTTGGACTGCGTAATTTCGTTTCCCTTTTACATCCCCTGTAGGGCTTCTGGCTCGCGCACGTAGGGCCGGGAGCGGGACCCGACGTTTCACCGCGACGAAATACAATCCCAAAGAGAGTGGAGCTTCTTTCCTGTACTTCTACCCGGAAGTAACACGCGCACCGGCAACAAGATACGGGCGACCCCAACTTTTTTAAACCTACTTCGCTCGGGTTGAAGCAAATTTTATATCAGCTGGTAAAACTGAGCGAAAACATCTGTACATCGTTGGAACGCTTCGAATCGCGTATGCAACGTATGGAGATATTTCCTTGTAAATTAATCGTTTCCACGGAAGAAGAAAAACTTACGTAAACTCGTTAAAGAAGCACGAACACTGTAACGCAACCAAAGATCTTGTATTTCGGTGAAAAAAACGCGATTCGCGTTTTAATCCGTGCCAAAAAAAAAAAAAAAAAAAAAAAATCGACAGGTCTTAATGCCTCGTGTATTGGTAAAGCACGAAGTGTAACGTTACAGACCGGCGTGCAGAGTTACACGGGCCGCGCAACCTATACAGATCGCCTCCCCGTTCACGTAACACGAAACTGCGAGTTTCTCTGGCGAACTCGCGACGATTAATCGCCGCCACGCACACCACACCTACCCATCGATGATTAACGAGCCAGCAATTAGTCGATCGTACGCTTGTTTATGACCCGAAAATTAGTCGCACGCGTCTTATCGGCGGCGATCGTTCGCGTCGGTTCGTGTCAGTGATTCGGCAATTACGAGGCCCATGGAATTTCCACCCCTCCCCCCCTTGTGCCTCCCTGGCGTTGCAGTCCTCTCGAAACGAAGAATCGATCCGCCGTTCGCGTCTCTCGGTTCGCTCCCCCTTGAAAAAAGGAGAGGCAGAAGAATCGAAGTAAAAAAAAGAAAAACGAAAGAGAAAGAGAGGAACGGGTGGAGGAGTAGGAGGAAGAGCCGTCGTAGATGGGAGGGGTGTCGGCTGGGATGCTCGCGGGCTTTGGAGAGAAAGGAGGAGGGACATAGGGTAGAGCGAGCGAGAAGGCGGTACACGGTGCTCCTTCGAGCCAGCGCAAGATGGATTTCCGCGAACTTCGAGCGGGCCTTAACTCGCGAAAAATGTCAAAGCGAGTAGAAGAATAGGTGGCTGGCATAGGCGGGAGAAGGGACGGAGGGGTAGGAAAGGGTGAGCGAAAAGGGGTGACTTCGTAGGTGAGGCAAAGGGGCGCAAGACGAAGCGTCGTCGCCGTCGTTGCCGCCACCGCCGCCGCCGCATCTACGCGTGTCCGTTGTCCGTCGTTCGCCGTTCACCGTTCGCCGTTCGCCGTTCGCCGCGTATATACCTGTGTATCCGCGTACTTAAGATCCAAAGCGTAGCCGTCGAGGGGTCCAGGGTGAAGGGGATCACCTACCCCCCCTCGCCACCCCTCGCGGGGAAGAAGGCCGCGTACGAAGAAAAGGAGGGAATCGTATGACGGAGGGGCACCATCANAGCGTAGCCGTCGAGGGGTCCAGGGTGAAGGGGATCACCTACCCCCCCCTCGCCACCCCTCGCGGGGAAGAAGGCCGCGTACGAAGAAAAGGAGGGAATCGTATGACGGAGGGGCACCATCGTTGGAGGGGGTGATTGTCAAAACAGGGCTGCAAGACGCTACGAAAAATGTTCGTATTTATGGCACTATTTCCGCTGCTTCGAACCCCCAACCTCCGGCCTGGATCACCACCCACCCCCGTCGTGCCTCGCCTTGTCTCGCCTCGCCTCGTCTCGCCTCCTCCTCGCGAAACCCTCTCCGCCCCCCTCTTTTCTTTTTTACTTCCTCCCTTCTGCCCGTCGTTTTCCAGAGTGCGCGCGGCCGTTCTTACTTTTCTTGCTTTTCTCTTCTCTCTCCTCTCTCTTCGCGGAGCTACCCCACCACGCGTCTTCCCGCGCCTCGTTTCCCCTTGCCCCTTCCTTTTTCTATATCGTGTACTCTCTACCCTACCTTCGGCACCGATCCCTACCCCAAACAACCTCTCCCCACTATCGAGCATCGACTCCGGCGGCGGGAGTTTCTCCCCACTTTCGCGGCGCCACTTTAATGTTACATTAATAAAAAGCAACAATCAATATCTTCCCCGTAAAAAATTTTAATCTATAACAGAGAGAATTCCGGCCCCTCCCGCATTTCCTACCACCAACCTCCTCTCGTGTTCTTCCTCGCGTGCGTTCTCTCTCTTTCTCTCTTACCAGGTCTCTCTCTTTTTCTCTCTCTCTCTCTTTTCTGTATCCCGCCCTCTTGAGGAAAGCACCGCTACGAACCGTGCCGAGCCCTCAGTATCGTATCTAGGCTGTACGGGTACCCCGTTGACGGAGTCAACGACGCGTGAAGTGCGTGTTGTCATTTCACTTTTAACACCGGCGAGTTGAAGACCGCGCGAACCACCCTTCGTCGCGTTGATCCACGTGCCCTTTTCTCGCGCCCTTCCGAGCGTGCTCGCCCTGCGCGCCACCCACCGTCTCTCTCGTGCGTTTCTTTCTTCGTCTCTCGGAAATTAGACTCGTCTTTGCTTTTTTCCCTCTCTTTCTCTGTCTTTCTCGTCAACAATTTGTTCGGTATTTCTCTCTCTCTCTCTCTCTCTCTCTCTCCTCGTATATGTGTGCGTGTGCGTGTGCGTGTGCGTGAGTATGCGTGCATGACTCGCCCGCGCGCCAATGACACACGCGTTATATTCGTTGGGGGGAATCGGTTGTGCGTACTCTCGTATACACACAACATACGGAAGTCGAAAATGTGACGAGGTGGGGGAGGGATGTGCGTGTACCGCAGCGAACGTGTACGCGTGTTGGGAAAAATGTGCTGGCAGCTTCTGCTTTCTGCGATCTCACGTATTCGGGCGCGACCGCGTCGAGAGGGAAAAAAAATACGCAACATAGAGGAGAGAATGAATAGGGAGCATTGTTGGTATCGTTTCTCGTGTATTGAACTCTCTGCATCGGAATTTGCATCGATGGTGCAATAAAATTTACGTCGGCGGAGGAGTTGAACGTGCAGGCTCCGCGCCGGCTCCGCGCCGATTTTAAGTAACCGTTTAAATTTCAACGAGACGTAAGGAGAGAAAGAGATAGAGAAGAACCGCGCTCGGTACTCGCGTAACGAGCGCTGACCTTTGTTATCTCGTTCGTCAAATTGTTTTTCCGCAAAAGTTCACTCGAATATCTCGTACGATTCGGCCGATCGAAAGAAGAGTGGCACGAGTCGGGATTCGAGCGATCGAAAATCGAAATGGCACCATCGTTTCTCGCTATTCCGATTTTACCTTCGCGTATAACCACAACCGAGGGCACGAGCTCTCTCGACCTGCGTTTCTTCTTCCCGGACAAAAGGATACGGGAGTAGCGGCGCGAGCAAGAGACGCGTTGAGCGAAAAAGACGGAGAGAAGAGAGACAGAGAGAAAGAGAGAGAGAGAGAGATAGAGAGAGAAACGGAAAACGAGAGACGAAAGAGTTGGAGTGGGAAAGGGAGGGAGAAACAGCGGTCTCGCGCATCTCTGCGCGCGACGAAGGCAACTGAGCTTCTTCCGACCTCAAGAGACTATAGTCGACTATTTTAACTTGAACATTATGTTTTGTAGCGTATCTTGCCGCTGACTCGACGGAAACCGTGTATTGTTATCTCTGGTTTTTTTAGTACGCGCTTTCTCGCGAGATTCATTGACACTGTTTGGAAGCCTCTTTTCGTAGCGCGTTGTATCGCGTGTGTTGCCTCTCGTCAGGACCAAAGGCTCGACGGTCAATTTCCATGCGGGATCTCGAGCGCAGTCGAATGTCGCCGTTCGATCCGCGATCGCGTTTCGGACCGCGCTTCTAGGATTTACGAGCAGACCGTTCGAACATCGACTTTTTTACGCGCGTGCTTTCGTAGAAAGTTCCCAAGTTGTGCCAAGTGTGTCGAAACAGAGTTTGCCGTAGTTCGAATCAAATTTGTCCCGCGTGACATCAGGCAGCGACGAGTGATTCACGTCCGGACCGAGGTCCGAGGACTGCGAGTCGTCGACCATACTCACGGAAGTTATCGTACAACTTTGACAGGTGACTTCGACTGATCGACAAACAACGTACGTAACAGTATTTATTCACAACTTTTTGCTTTAAGAGGATAAAAGGAAAAAAAAAAAGATAAAGAAAAGAGGACGAAAAAAAAATAACGTTAACTCGCAATTCTGATTTAAAATATTCCTTCTCACGATCGTCCCTCGATCTCTCCTCGGTCCGAACGGATCCGTGGATGCTGAAAGAAAACACGAGCCTCCTTAACCGGATGACATTGCACCGGGATCTCTCGCCCCTGGCCGTGCCACGCGTAGGTCAGGTTAGAAACCTGTGCGAACGTTTCCGCGACGCATGTTGCTCTTGTGTGTGCCGCGCGCGACAGATAGAGAGCATGCTATCGTGGCAGCGTGCCAGAGAGATCGAGACAGAGTATCGAGCAACACGATGATGCGAGAGAGAGAGAGAGAAAGGGAGAGAGAAAGAGAGAAACGGATGCGGTCGAGGGAAAAGAATGGGAAACGAGGCGCGAGAGTGAGAAAGGAAAGAGAGCACGCGGCATGGTCGCGTAGCGTGGTAGCGTTCGAGTTCGTACGGGTGACTGAATGGAATGAGTCGTCTGAGGAACTGCGGGGAAGGGTAAGGGTCGGACCAATAGAGTCGGGAGTTTCGTCAGGGCCGCGAAGGGAGGGAGCGGCAACGGTGTTGGAAGGGGCTAGCTGATGGACTTACACACGTGCGTTCGAACCTACGCTACGCGTACGCTCGTTGCGTTCACGCAGAACTCCGCGGCTGTTCTCTCCCGATCCGGTCTAGGAATGGGATTGATTCATCGATTCTTTCACGGTTTTCTATCGACGGATATTTTAACGTCGTAGATTTAGCGTCTCGAGATGTACTTTGCTTCTTTCTTCGTTGGCGACGAGTTATCGTTTGGCCGGTGCGTCTATTGGTTGCTCCGATAAAACCAATTGTCGATAACTAGAATTTTTCTTTCTTTCTTTTTTTTTCCATACGTGCCTTTAAATTTATACATCGCACGAAGTGAAATTGAATCTACGTATTATGCGGAGAGTATATAAGAAAAAAAGAATGAGTAACGTTGGAATGCATTAACGTTTGTATTAGTCACTCAAGTCACTCAAGTAAGCCGGTGTCAAAGTTCATTCAGTAGTATCAGTAGCGCTCGGGAGAGCGTCATTCCCATCGCTCGTCCCGCGTGGTACGTGGCCCGTACACGCACGCACACGCACACAAGCCTGTAACTCGTTTATTCTGTCTCTCCGTGCATACGTGCGCGCCGTGGAAAACCAGCTGTGCGAATCGATCGGTCGAGGATTCGATTTTTCTCTTCCCTGTCGATGTTGCGGACTGATAAGTAGTCACGTGACGAGATTTATTCAAGGGATTTGCTAGGGAACATCCGCTACGCCGATTTCGATGAAGCTTCTATGTGTTTATGCGGTGAATAAAATTAAGGGGGCGAGGATGTTCTTTCTTTCATTCTTTTTTTCTTCTTTCTTTTTTCTTTCTCTCTTTCTTTCTTTTTTTTTCTTTTTTTCAACCGAGCAGTTTCAAATTTAATCTCCCTTCCCCTCGACGTTTCGTTTCTCCGACGCTATCTTTGAAGCCGAGGGAGGCGCGAGAAAACTTTTTCGACAAATGTTTTATGGCTCTCCGCTACGATTCGTCAGCGAAATAGAATTCCATGTAGAGCTTTAGCGATAGAAATTCTAGGAAACGACTGCGTGTCTGTTGATCATCGTGATTTTTAGCTCGATGAATCTTCTCCGTAGTTTTTAACGTCCTTAGTTTGGTCGTGAATAAACCTGATGTATAATTTTCAATAGAAATAGGTTAATGGTCATGTACACTGGACACTCGGTTGAATTTAATAAGCTTAACGATGCGTATCGGTAATTGATTCCAATTATATACGGTTGTAACAGTTCATGAATAATGACACATCGATGTAACGTTTTATTTTTCTGGTACGATATGAAAAGAATTAAGATAAAAGGTAGTCTCGGAGGGAAACAGTGTCGAAACGTATGCAGGTCACTCAAACGATCTTAATTTTTTCAACGTCTGTACGCACCGATCCACTTTCTTGCTCATAGAAATCGTACAACGCCTTTTATTTGAACGTCGGTCGATCAGCTTCGGTCTGTCCCGACAGAAACGCTCGGTCATTGTATCGCGCATACCGCAGCCAGGATTTTATGAGCTGTTAACGACGATCGGGTATGATTGGAACAGCGTTGGCCACGAACGAGAATTAATACCAAGCACCGATCTCATTGTCTGCGACGAAAAACAACCGCACAAGTGTATCGCGAGGAGCAAAAATATTGCACAACGCGGAACGTATGAATTTCTAGGACGGTGGGAAAGGTTGCGGAACTTAATTGGAACACTTCTATTCTGGGTAGCGTTTGATGGCCACCGTTGTTATCCTCGTTAAGCGCGGCGAACTCGAAGTAAAAGTGTAAAAGGCACGGATCAACCCGGAGGCTGCGGAAAGGGAGAGGCTCTGATCTCCGGAGGAATGCACTGCCGGATCGAGAACTCGAATCCGTTCGGCCAGTCTCGAAAACCTGTTGCATTTTAACGGCACGACCGATTCTTTGGAAATCCGGATGGTTGCGCTCGAATCGACCAACACCGCTGTCGAGAAAAACTGTTTCATGCGCTCGAGATTACAGTGACGTCAGGGATCGCTCGATCATCCGATGTTCTTTTGGGTTAAAATTGTTGTCCGTCGGGACGAATGTAACGTAATATAATGTGGAAACCAACAGTATTCGATGTACCTCGAGCAAACGCGTGTCGTTAACACTGAAACTACCTCTACGTGATTTTTTATAAATATTTTATAAATCTACGATCGTATATATTTATGAGAATTTTCCGTGATTCTTTTTCAAATATCTATCGTTTCGATTCCTTTGATACAAATAAGTCTATTTTAATCGCCGGTAGTTCTAGTGTTGATGTTATTTTTAGAATTTTTTCCGAGAAGCATCCACGTTTTTTTTTTTCTATTTAATTTTATCACCGCATCGATGCGGTGATAAATTATAAATCGAGAAGAGAACAAGTTTTATGTTCAACGTGGAAACATTCCGTAACGAAAAGGCAAAAGGAACGGTTGTCACGCAGAAGCAGAAATACACATAAGACAGTGGAGGAACCGGAAAGTCGATCGATGGTCGGAACTTCATCTGTCAACTATAGTCGTAGACAACGAGCGCTACGATTACGACAATGACTATGACAGAGACGACGCACGGCATATATACTTCGAACAGATGGTTGACACAAATAAATGCGACGAGGATACGGTGCAACGTTCGACGTGTTCCATGATTCATAAAATATTAAGCGGAATTCGAGCGGGACCGCGTTTTTTTGCGGTGTACGATCATCGGGTCGTTTCATACACGCTTCCGCGTGTTCGATTCGCGGAATTTTTCTGGATCGATAGAGCCGAGCGAAAGGGGAAGAAGGGGTAGTGTTCCTCGGCGTATAAACAAACGCGTATGCATGCTTATTAAATAATTCTGGATGCTCACGCGACACCGTGTAATTTGCGGCGCAATTTGAAAAAGAAAAGAAAAAAAAAAAAAAAAGAAAAAACGCTCGAGCCGCCGCGTAATCGCGTCGTCCCGGCTGCGATGCAAAAGCCTCGCGAACCACGCGCCTTCTACCTTGCCCCCTTCTTATTTATAACGTGTCAATAGCGTATCGTGTTACTTCCGGTTGTTAACACCGATCAATAGTGTGTATCTTACTTTCACGAGAATCGAGTCGTGCCCTGCATATGCTTGCCTTCGATTTAAAATTCATCCTCGGCCAATATGGAATTGTACAATTGTTTTTGTTTTTTTCATTCGTTTTTCCTTTTCTCGATCTCTTGAAGTTTTGACAATTAAAATCTTACGACGTTGGCTTAATTCCGTGGAAGTCGCCAATAATTGGCAATCGATTTGACAATGGCGCTGGTAGTGGTCGTCAGCAGGTGAGCGGCAGTGCCAAGAGTATAAAAAAGAATTTACATCAAATAAATGGTAGCACCTGTAAAATTTTCAGCATTTTTAATATCATTATAATAACGTACATCGTATATCACGCAAGTTACGTAGAACCAGCATCCCCGGTCTCGGCTTCGCCCAGAGATATTAACGCGACTGATTCATGTTTATTAGAATTATCCTTTAAGATAACATGTATCCACGGTAATTTAGTTCCGTAGAGAAAAATCGTGCGAGAAGCTGCAGAATACAGTTGCACGCGTGAAAAAAATTTACATATTTATTGTACGTTAATAACGCGTTTTCGAGACGTACCGCATAATTCGTGTCGGTCCTAGAGTATTCGGGAATAATGTTTTAAAATTTCAGGAAGATCGGTTCGATGGTTGTCGAGTTTTGCGCGAACATAAAAATCGGCTCTCTCTTTATACGATAATGAGTATTAAGTATAAATTGGTTCGACGATCATCGCGTTAAACAAAAAATTGGCCGATCGTGGTAATAATCGAGAACAGGGTGATGGTGCCTCTATAAAATTAATTTCCCCGTCGAAGGCGCTCGAGCGGGCTCTGGAAACGCGAACATCGCGAGGCAGCGTCGGGGGCAGCTGTTTACGAAACAGCTTCACCGTGCAAACAACGATCTTGTTCGGCTCGATCGCTTCGAGTCGCGCTCGAGAACTCTAAAGCACACTTCCGGCGTTGATTCTGGCGTCATTAAGAGCGAGCCTCAGGCTCGACCAGCTCGAACTTCGCAGCCGCGGAATGCCCGACTCGCTGGATCGTTCCACCGGAAGTTCCCGCACTCTTTCCCGGTCTCGAGCTTTGAACTCGCGCCGCTACGTTGGCCCAGGAAGGGGCGGCTCGTGGAGAAGGAGAAACAGAGGGGGGCGGGAGTGTATGTGGCTCACTTGGTACGTGATACCCGCGAGATTCTGAAAAGGACAACCAAGCTCGTCTCGCCTGCTCGCTTTTAGCGAGGAGACCGGCTTAACCCGACTGCAACCTCGGCGTCGAAGGACGTGGCCTAGTCTGTCTCCGACACACGGAAGAGGGGCAGTCCCTCGCGGATCAACATATTTTTATAATATCACGGGCCATTTATATTTGGACTAGGCTAAATTTTCCCACTTTGCACGTCATTCGATTCATAATGAAAGTTCACGGGGATAAATAGAAACCGTTGTTTCCGAGCGGAATATTCCATGTTACCGTTTCAACCCATCCCTCCGTCGTTCCACCCGCTTCAACCATCCCCGATTGAACGGTTGCGTCGTTCATACGAGATTCCAACTGAGGACGATCGTCCAAGGGTTAGAGTATTTATTCCTAGAACTAGCATTGTTTCTTTTGTCACTTTTGTCGCTCTACGTGACATAACGGTGAAATCGAATGATCGAGAAAGACAGTGGATGAGTTTTCTTTTCGAATATAATTGGAATATAGAACGAGACTTAAATCCGAGAAGTTACAAAGAACGGTGTTCTACGAAATTTCTTAAGCAACGTAGAAGCATGAAAATACGATTGTTCGAAGATGAATAGTAGAACGCGCTTTTGTCGTCGCGTATACTTTGTTCGACAAGCTTTTACAAACACGTATTTCGAACCTATGGTTACGTAAATCTATTTGTGGGTAGAACATAAGTACACGATTAATTATGGCGTCGAAGCATCGGTTGGGTCACATTTCGAAACATTCAACAGGGGAAAAACCCTCCACCAGATTCTAGGTCAGACACCGGGATCAGGGTGTAGTTCCACCGAGCATTTATTCGAGCGATTGGTCCAAGGACCCGACGAAACGCGGTTGTCCCGACTCTGTCGAAGAGGTCATCGCTTTCGACGAAATTGGTCCCACCGAACAGCTAAATCGAAAGACATCGAGGACGATTAGCGCGACGTAACGCTTCCCTCGTTGGATATTCGATGCAACGCTTGGTGCCCGAGGCTTTTCGTCGCTATACGGCTATGCACCTCCAGCCAAGGCGCTGGCATCCTGTGGTGTATATCCAGCAAAACACCATAGGAGAGCCAGGACAACGAAGAGTTAGAACGATGAGGAGGTGGAGAAGGAGGAGAAGACGGAGAAGGACAGAGGCGATGGTGGCGGCGGTGGTGGTGGCGGCAATGGTGGAGGATGGGAGATTTTACAAAAAGCCAGGCAGAGCGGCCCCTTTCGTCGCGCGGCCGCGACGGGGGAGCAGGGGGGCGGGGGTGGGGGAGCAATGCGGGGGCTGGGGAGAGGGCGGACGACCTCGACGATGATACGACAAAAAATCAGATGCACGGCCATTGGCTGTTCTCAATTCGAATTATTGGCTTCCCCGGTCGCCGTTCGTCAGAGCCTCCCCGACCTTCTCGATACTCTTTCTCTCTCTCTCTCTTCCCCCTTTTCTCTCTCTTTTTCTCTTTTCCTCCGGTCTCTCCTACCACTTTCCCTCTGCCTGCTCCGCCACCGCCGCCACCGCCGCCGCCGCCGCCGCCGCTGCCGCCGCCGCCACTGCCACCGCCATCTCCTTCGTCGAGCCTCCGACTCCTCTCTCTCCCCCTTCGGGAACGGGCGCCGGCGAGAAGGGCCGAAAAAACTTCGAAAAAAAAATCCAATTTCGTTGCCATGGTGACCGGCGTGCGTTGACTTTGATAAAGATCCCCCGAACGAGCCACCTCCGCTTTTCTGCCTCCTCCGCCTCTTTCTCCTCCGTCTCCTGTTCCGTCCTCTTCATCCTCCTCCGCCTCCGCCTCTTGCTCCTCGGTCTCCTTCTGGCTGGTTGGTACCCTCCGCCACGACGCCGTCGCTTTCGCAGTTTCTCCGATTGTACGCACGCCCGTCCTCTCCTTGCTACGTGTATACGTGCACACGTGCACTCGTGCACGCGGCGACCGTC
Organism: Ctenoplectra terminalis; assembly: GCA_019453375.1. Classification (NCBI taxonomy): domain Eukaryota; kingdom Metazoa; phylum Arthropoda; class Insecta; order Hymenoptera; family Apidae; genus Ctenoplectra; species Ctenoplectra terminalis. The sequence goes on from SMSQ01025941.1 coordinate 52,051, forward strand.
GATGTGTATTGTGTGCGCGCGCGAGGAAGCACCGGCGGATTCGTCGCGAACGACCGACACAGGGGGTGAGGCCGCGAAGCCGGGGGCCAGCGGCGGCGCGGTTTTGGTTGACCCATATCAAAGGGGGGAGGTGCCTCCGGACGTTCCGTCGGCCAGACTCGTTGAGTGGTTTGTTTGTTTCGAGCATCGACTATTGGGGAAAAAATTTTATTTACACGCTGGAGAAACGTTACCGAAGACGACGCGGCCTGTTCCTCCTCCTCGCGTCGCTGGTCGAGGATAAATGGCGCGCGCTCGATAAAGGCTAAATCTATCTCGAAGAGAAACGTCGCCTTTTCTTGCGCTCCATTCTTTCAGCGGGATAACGAAAATCCAAACGATTCACCGTTCCTCGACTTTTCTTCGTATCCTCGTATCCTCGTATCCTCGTTGCTCCGAAACGATTTCTTCGGTTTAGAGTCGGTTCCTCTTCAACCCCCCTCTTCCGATGAATAAGCGATCTCGTGATCTACGAGCAGATGCGTGTTCCTAATGCGATTCCGTGCAGAGAAGCACGGTAGAAGGAACTTGTGTGCAGCACGAGTCCGCCGAGTGTATATTCTTGAGCGAGCGAGGGTGTACGAGGGGTCGCGTGTCTCTCCCCACCAGAGCCGCGTCTGATTTTTATTTCGAAAAACTTTTTTAATAAAAAAGTTACCCGCGCCACCACCCCATGCCACACGGGTAGAGGCTCGGTTATACGGCCAGGTGTATTCTATATAGGCGGCCGAGGAAGCGAGAAAGGGAGAAGAAGGGGGAGAGGCAACCAAGCCACCGGACCTCGCATTAAAAGTTTCACGGCGCTCACGATATTTCATAACTTTCCTGTATTTCGAAAAACGTGCAGTCGACTAGTCGGATCCAGACAAGCCCCGGAATTTGTGTGCACACGGGCTTCCTCTCTTGCCGTGTGTATCGCGATCAAACACGTATCTCGGCCGGTGCTTACGCGCGAATAGAGTGCCTGTTACGTGCCATCTCTAGATTCTCTAGCTACGTTTCGCCCCTTGCCTTAGCAGCGACTGTATTTTGCCGCCTCTTCGTTCCCTTTCCGATCCTCTTGCATCCCTTTCTCTCTTCGTTTCTCTCTCTCTCTCTCTCTCTCTCTTTCACTCTCTCAAGCGTTCTTCGTCGCCCATTCTTTGTTTCTCCCTCTCGTTCTCTACCTTGGTCTTACATCGTTGCGTTTCTTTCGCTTCTAACCCGCTCCTTTCTTGTTCTTTCGTTACGTTCGTTCGCTGGCTGAGAATACGGTTGAAATAACCATAAGAGCTGATCGCAACGACGCTCCCGATCGATCGTTCCAAAACGTGTTGGAATCTCGGTTACGATCGCCGCGATAATTGTAAATTCATGCGCTGTTCCGCGAGGGAAACATTTTTTATATTCCTGTTTCGCGTAAATTGTGTTTATCTCGGTGATCGGTCATGTCGCGGGTAGCTGTTCGTTCCTTTCTCCTTCCTTTTCGAGTCGGTCGCATCGCGTTTACAAATCGACGCGTCGAGAGTTGAACCGTTCGTCGCGCGAGATACTTTGTAACCAATATTCGAAATGGCCCCACTGGTTAAATGGGTCTCGCCGGAGTACAGTCCCTGGTACCAATTGTATCCGCTCTGTCTCGGGCACAACGAAACCACGCTGCTCCGCGTCCCAACTGGTCTCGACTATACGCGTCGGAGAGTGCAGTGACAGCTGCATACGACTAACCTCGTATTCTCATCAGTCCGTGTTAAGATGCTCTTAACATTGATGGTGCTCGTGTTCGCAAGCTTCTGCCGGTCATTCGCATTCGCGTAGCAGAAAAATAAATTGCCCGGCGAATCTTGATACGCTCGCCTCTCTGCGTACGCGTACGCGGGGGTCCGCTCAACGTACGACGCTCTGTCGTAGTAATTTGTGTTAATTGAAAACACCCCGCGTATATCGTGCAACGTTTAATACGCGTTGTTCAGGACGAGCCGTAAATATACGTTGTTCCAACCCCTGGTCCGATACTTTCTCGATATTTCTGTTCACTTATCGGAAAACCGTTAACACTGCGCCTACTCCTATGTTAAATATCGAATTTTTCAGCGCAACTTCTCCCTCGTCTTCCGATGACGAAATTGCGATTTCAATTTTAATCGCAAACGAAATTACTCGTCGGATAATCTCGGTCTTCCTGGATATCGTCATCGTCCCGGGAAACCAGTTGCGATCGAACTTGCAAATTGCGAGCAGAGAGTACGCTTCTTTAGATTGAAATCTTCCCTGTTCTTAAGGGAGAGAAAAAAGAAAAAAAAAAAAAAAGAAATAACGGGGGTGGTGTTATTGAAACGTCGCGCATTATCTCGTAACGTTTCCAATAGCATTGGTATAGACGGTACTTTTATGGTTTTTTAATTCTTCTCATCCCCCAGCTTTTTTTCTTTTCTTTTTCTTTTTTTTTTCTCTTATTTTTCCACCGCTAAGCCAGGATCTTAGCAGAGAAGACCAGCGCGACCGCTCTCCGCTACTCCTTCCTCGATATCTTTCTTCTTTTTCTTCTTTTCTTTCCTCTCTTTTTCCTTTTTTTTTTCTCTTCGTCCGCCTTTTCGTTTCTCAGTTTCTTCTTTTCCCCGGACTTCGATTCAAGCTCGGCTGCTCGGACTCTTCTGGCCGCACAGGGTGGCGGTGGGTCGTCGCCGACAACCACCACGACCTCGCAGTTTCAGTTTAACCTGACTGCGTGCGTTTCTTTCACGACCGGTCACCCCTCTCGATTTCGATGCGTCTACCTGTGGACCACGCTCGCTTCTTGTCATTTTTTTTTGCGATACCCTCGACTGGTCCAGTCACTGGAAGCAAATGCACCGCTGCCGAAACGCCGTCCGCCGACCGTTCACAGATTCCATTCGTCGAACAAAAAACATGGGACAGCCTTCGAGCTTGGGAAAATTTTCGTTTCTTCTCTGGAGAAACTGGATTTCGAGAGCCGTCCTCGAGTCACGGAAAGATCTCTTCGTCCCTTTTTCAGACTGCGACCGACTTTCGACTTTGGGAACCTCTTCTCGTCGCGCCGAGCTTAAAGGGATAGAGTAATTCGACTGTGGACAAAAGTGAAATTGCTCGACCAGTGCGTTACTTTAACCTCTGGCGTTGAACAGAAGTTCGGTTCGCGAGTTCGTGTACCGATTAGTTTATAGACGCGAATACTTGCTTGATGATGTTTGAATTAATTAATAAATTAATTAAGTAGAATAATGGTAAAAAAAAAAAAAAACGAGTGCATGGCAGAAATTGGCAGGAGAACAAAGGAACAAATTACGCAGGTGGCAAAATATCAGGATGGCAATTATATTTACTAACGAATTCGATCGGAATCGCGGTTAGGTTTCGTTCCCAGAGTCGAAATGCCGGCAAAATCGAGGAACGGTGCTTCTTACTTTCGCACGATAGTTCGCTCGAGACGAAGAAAATGTAAAAAAAATGTAAAAAAGTGGCGTATCGACCGCGGGAAAATGGGAAATAAAAAGCTGCACGACGGACTCTCTCGTTCCTTTTACTCGTCGGGCTAGGAAGCTAACGGAAGTTTTTCTACCTGGTTTGTGTGGTGCGTGTATACGTGTGTGCGTTGCGTATGAGTAACGGTGAAGTTGTAACACGTCCTCTTATCGTAACAGATTTATCGATTCAGCGTTTACGTGCCGTTCAGTTTTTGCTCTACGCGGGAACGTTAACTTGTCGTTGAATTTACAATCGGCCAGGAGCCTAGTTGAGTGCGTTGAGCAAACTTTAATCCGTTCTATGTGTTATAATTACGATCGGTAATTATAATCGACGGCATGCGTGGTCTGTAATTTTGTCGATGCGGTTAATTTATACACTACGTTTATGTCCCGTACGCATCCTCTCGCAGTTAATTACCTCGAACCAACCTAGTTAACAAATTGATCCTTACTTTTCCTTCGTAAACGATGAAGTTGCTGTTGTTTTCATTTGAAAGCTTAAGCAGAGTCGATTGCGTTTAAGAAAATAGTACGGTAACGGAAAAAATTCACTCCTGTACCGTATCGTTGGATTATTATGGCGATGCGAACGATTTTTGAACAATATAACAATCCTCGACGAACGTAAGCGATAGAAAAGCAACGCGGAGACTGTCACGATATCCTTTGTACGCTCTTAATGACTTGAAAAGCTACTTGCGCTCCTACTTTGTTCCTCTCTTCGGCTCAGAATCCACCGATCGGGGAACGAGCGACGCTATTGCTCTGGACGGTAAAAATTTAGAAAGACCAGCTAAATTATCGCCTGGAATGATGAACAGAAAACGAAGAAACGGAGTCGCGATTTATAAAAGAAACTTGGCGGCAATCGATAAAAGGCACTAGCGACAACCCTAAAGTTAGAACCGCATATTAGGGTCATTTATGTCTGAACTAGTTTTTGCACGTTTAGAATGGGCTTAAGAAAAAAATGTAAGAAAACGTCTAGAACTTTTTAACTCGACGTCTAGTTAATAATTCAAACTCGTGGCCAACGTCGCAAGGATAATGCGCTAATTAGAATTGGCCTTGACTTATCTTAAATCGTAAACGTCGATAAAAACAGAAACTAAAATTAAGTTTCCACATCATCTCGACGTCGAAGAGCGTACACACATTATACTTAGAATTGCATACCGTTGCATCGAGGTCACTCGGGTCTGAACCGTTTATAACGCGAAGTAGTGCTCAGTTTCGCTTCCCTGTAGTAGGGATAAAGGAAGAAAAGGAACACGACGGGTTCGAAGTACGGATACAGTTCTAGGTGCAAAGCTGGTCCGGTTCACGAAACACGCGTTAAGAAAGAGAGGCTCGGTGGGAGAAGTGGTCGAAGGGAGGTGGAGGAAGCAAGGCCCCTGAAGTGCGATCGTGCAGAAGAGAGCACGGTAGCCGTGCACGGTACGAGATCCGTTCAGTTAGGACAGGTCATGTCACGGCACGCTCGAGGATTCATGCCTCTTTTGGCTGAGTTACCGCGCACTTTTCAAGTGGATCTCGCCCGTAGCCGTCGAACGAGTGGCTCGCGATCTTCGGCGTATCTTGAAAGTCGAAGAATCGCGGACGAAGAGGACGCGCGCGACTCTCTCTCTCTCTCTCTCTCCGTTCTTCGTCTCTTTTACGGATTTTTCATCTTTTTTCGTTGGCCCTTTTATTTTTTTTTTTGGGGGGGTATTTTCTTTTTTTTTTTTTTCTCTTTGTCGAAGGAGTAGCGCGGTATAGCAAGAGGATGGTTAGGAGAGAGAGAGAGAGAGAGGAATTCGCAAAAAAGGAGGAACGCGATGTGCCAGGCCGTACGTCATTCTGTCCACGGCGTGGCGGCCAACGATGCTCCCTCTTCTTCCTTCGACCCATGGCCTCCAAGAATTTTGCCGAAACGCTTTTGATCTTTGCACGCGAAAACTATGAGAATCCGTGCAAAGAATCGAGAACGGAGAGTTTTTGGAAATACCGGTCCCCGATCTTGTCCAAGCTCGATCGATGTCGACGGAAGAAAGGGGTGTGTTTAGTCTTTTTTTGGTCAGAAGAAACAGGGTGGTAGATTAAAGATACCGGTGATTTTCGGTTCTCGGTACCTTTAACAAATCGGATCGCGTGTTCGAGCACGAGACTTGGAAAGTGAAAGCGTACACTTCGATCCTGTAATTGGTATACTTTATGAATACCCTCGGGGTAATTAGATGGTAATCTCAGATTTATTCGTGGTCGGTCGACGATACCTAAAAGCCCATAGATCGGTGCAAAGTTGAGGCACAAAATGCGCGAGCAAAGAAGAGGCGGAAAAAGCTCTCGAGGGAGAGGAAAGAGACAGAGGAGACGGTGTCTCGGGGCGAGATATTCGGATAACGCATTAAACACCGTTTCTTCTGGAAAGCGATGCCAAACGGGACAAGGAGGGTAATACCCTTGCCGGTGGTATCGTTAGCACGATGTAACGCAACGAGGAACGAGCGGTCGTTCACGTCGTCGGCATCGTTGTTACACGAACACGTAGAGAAGCGGCTTGTTGTGTGGAGGTGTTCGGCAAATGACAGAGGAGGGTGTAGAAAGGAAGGGGAACGCGTTGGTGTGCGTGGCTGTGTGCACGGGGATACGTGTACGTGTACGTGCACGTGCATAGGTATAGATGGTATAGGTGTACGCGTACACGTGCGCGCGAGATGCTCGGCCCGTTTGAAGGGGAGAATCGTGTGTCGCGGGGGTTGGGGCAGGGTGAAGTTGGCCGACGGGCGAGAGAAGCCTAGGAGAAGCGAGAAACGGGCAGGGGCAGAAGGAAGGGTGAATCATGGTGGGGTGCTCTCGAAAGGGTGGAGTAGGTGCGGGGTGTCTCTTTTGAACCGCTGAACTTTGCCAAGTTCGAAACCGTCCGAGGCCGTGGCGACTCACCCTCTGACGTGCATTCGGCTTCCACCCTCCTTCTTCCACCCCTTCTTTTCAGCCTATCCGTTCTCTCTCGGTCCGCCTCGCATCGAGGTCTCTTTCCTCTCTCCTTTTCTCCCTCGTACACGACTCTATATAACGCGTCGGTGTACGTCTCTTCTCTTTCTGTTTTCTCTCCTCCAGTCTCGTCTGTTTCTCCTGCTGCCGCTATCTCTGTTCCTCCTTCCCGCCGCCCTCTCTACCCCCAGCCAACGCTTCGCCGTACCCTCTCAGCCGTCGTGGTATTATGGAAATTTTGAACCAATTCGAAAATCAATAGTCCCTGCCAGGAAGCCTCGAGGCGGCCTACGTTGCAACCACGCTCTTCCCTAGAATGTATTCAGGACCGCGGCGTGTTTTACGATCGAGCGCGTAAGCCTCGCGTTCCGCTCTACGCAGGCATCGTACACGCGTAGCCACGGTTGTGGTACCGCGACATTTTGGTACCATCTAGAGCGACACCTTCGAGTCGCGGCTTCTTTCGCGGCGCTTAGATCACCGCGAATGTATATATATGAAAAAAAAGGAGAGGGAGCGGAGGGTAAAAGGAGACGCGTTTCGCGTTCGGTCACGAAAGAGGTAGGCAGAAGCGGAGAACGGCACGAAAGAGGGAGAGAGCGGGTCAAAATCTTGGCAACGCTGGAGGCTTTTTCATTTGATGCGCATCGGATTCCGGGACGCTTGGAATCGCTTCGGTTCCCATGAGCCTCCGCGGCAATCCGAGTAAAGGGATAGAGAAGGAGCGAGGAGGGGCGTCCCACGGGTCTGGTGGGGAGAGCTTTTTTCGTTTTACAAACTGGTTCAATTTTTTCTCAAAAAGCGGGTGAACACCGCGGAAACCGGTTGTGTCTACGCCGACTCGGGACACGACTGGCCGAGGAGGAGGCGTCGGAGGGGAATGGTCTTCTCTTCGGGAGCTCCAGGTTCGTGTAGACTCTGCTATGTAGCCCCGTTCAACGAGTATCCTTCTTCTTAATTGAACCAACTGATCCCATTGTGTCTGCGAGCACGCTTCCAGCCGAAAATCCAATTCTCCGCTCTTCTCGAACTTTCTCCTAAATGTCTGCCGACGTCTGCGTCGGAAAATCCGTAATTACTGAGATTTTTCCGACTTTCTTGATGAACTTTCAAGTTTCTACAAACCTTCTTCCCGTACTTTAATCATTTTTGTTTCGTCGTACATTTCTATGGCGTAGACGGTTCTCCAGATTTTTCTCAAATTCTGTAAACTCGTTTAATATCGCTTGGTATCGTTGCGCCGTTTACCTCATGGTGGAAGCGCGATATTACGGCCGGTAGCGCGAGCGAGATCTCTAAAATGGAACGCTTCGAATTCGTTGGTGGTAAAAATAAAGAAATATAGAAAAAGAGAAGGCGACGGGTTGAAAATATAGCTCGAATTTTGCACGGCATCTGACATCGTTATGATAATAGTGGCGAAGCTTTAAGACGATTTGGAAAAGGCTTTTGTGCATGACACACTTTTCCCTTTCGTGAAACCTACTCTGGAGAAGCCAACGCGAAGTAGGTTTCCATTAGCAACGACGTATTATTATTTACCAAGCACGCTCTGAGAATCCAGAAGTCTCTTTTCAGTAGCGTAAGCCTCGCATCGCGGGCCTGCGGATGTCAAAGACAAACTCGGCGAAGATTTCATCGGACGCGAGTCCTAGTTTGCGCGCGACGACGTTGTGCGCGACGCTTTATTTTCGTAATTGTTCCCTGACCAATCGATTCGAATCGCTTCTTCGCGTTATCCCCGGTTGCTTCGTCTTTCCTACCGCTATTCATCCAGAATCATACGTCTCTCTCGTATCTTTTAAAAAACAAAACAAAAAAACTTATCCCCTACTTTTTCTTTTTCTACGTTGCCGCCATTTTGGATTTCGGAGCGGCCTAAGGTCCTAAGGCAACAGGACCAACGAAACCTTTTCTCGGTAAAATTTCCCATTTCGAAGGTGGCGTGTTTTGTTTTTAAAAAACTAATGGCACGTCCAAGTCTCTCCGCGTGTATCGAAAACCGAAAGAAGAAAAAAAGGAAGAAGAGATTCCGACGAACCCACCAACGGTTAGGGAACGCTGCTCCAGATGGACGGTATTAGTCTTCCCCTTTTGTACCTTTTGGAATTTACGCTCTCTAATTGATCAATACGGAATCATTCAATTTTAGCTTGTCAGTTATTTTCGCCTGGCACTGAAAACCTTCGATTTCCATCTGTGTTGCTGTAAAATCGAATGGCAAAGGTGTACAGGTGAACCAAAAATACTCGTCGCTTTTTTAGAAATCCGGGCCAAACCGAAGTTTCGCGGGTACGACAGTCGAACCAGACGCCAGTTTCTCTATCGTTCGCGGCAGTCTTTGACTCGTAGAGAGACGGCTGTGAAGATCAGTGGAGTATATCGCCTAGTAATCGTCGAGAGCACTCGACTAACGCTTGCTTTAGCGGATCTCACCGAAGACCCGTGTCTATGGCCAGCGTGTACCATACTCGCCGATGTAGCTCGATGAAGCGTAACTTAATACGATATTATTTTTTTTTTTTTTTTCTTTCTTTCTTCGCACACACGTAACTCGTTGAAAATTCTATACATCCGTGATTGCGTTTACGCCGAATACGAGTTCCTGCTGGTGTGCGGTCTCGTCGATTTTTTTTTGACGCGTCGAAACCGCACGCTGTTTGACCAACGATCGCGCGTGTTAGTTCCCGCGTTCAAAATTGCCCTGGTCCGGGAAAGAATCAATTTGACAACGATTCGATGGCACTGGAAGAACAGTTGGTCACCGTCCAACAACCGGAAGGCAGCGGCAATACCCGTCCAAGGAACGTAAAAGAACGTAACCGATGGCGCTTATCGTCGAGAGTCGAGTAGCATCTTTCGTCTTTCCACGTTCGCGATTAACGTCATCCTGTCTCATAGATTATCGTTCTCCACGCTTCGGACAGCGTGCAACTTATTCGTTCAGTGGTTTGTCCTCACATTCGGTAACGAGATAACGATGCCTGATGTAACCGGGGAATTGGTCACGCTGAAAGATAAACGGAAATAATTTCGGTCCCGTGGGAATTTCGAGTAACGTTTAACAGCGGACGCGATTAAATGGACAAATTAAAAACGGGTTTTTAATTTTCGAAAACGTGTGTCGAAAACGGTGATAGTCGCTCGTTCGAGTCGATGAATCAAGAGAGAGAGAGAGATGTGGTTTCTTTGTTAGAATTGGACGCACGTTTCGGTCTATTAAATGTGTAGATAAACGATGCCCTGGTTAACTTTCGCCGAGTTTCGATTAATTCGATTAACGACAAACGCGTCGTTGTAACAATTTCTGTTGGAAAGAAAAAAATCGAAAAGTCCAGTTTGAAATAAAAATTCATCCCCCTCCGCGGAGACCCACGAAGCCAGAGGAACCACTTGTAGCTTCCACGCGTTTTATCGTGTCTCCTAACCGAAATGTTTCACAGCGAGGAGTAACGTTTAAGAATCGTAACGCGATAAACGTATCGTTCGCAAGAGAACTATCGATGGTTCGGAATGGTTTGCTATCGAGGAGTGCATCGCGCGGCTGGCCTAGAACCGAAGAAGTCCCACTTGGGAACCGTTCCGCGAGCTTCTGGATTGTTCTCGTTGACCGTTTCGCACGCGAGCGTTACTCCGCGTCGCATTTTCTGTTCAACTTTGTCGTTTGTTTCCAACGGCAAGTCCTTCCTTCTTCTTTCACCTACGAATCTATCATTGATAAATTGCTAGGTATCGTCGGGTAACTTTCTTTCCCCTCCACGAACAGACGAACCTTCTTTCCGCTTTCGTTTACTTCCGTGCTCGAGAAATTTCCAAGGACGCGTTTTTCAGAAAAACTGTGTCGCCTTTGAAACGGCTGGCCGAAGTTCCACTCTAAAGGTTATCGATGGTTGTTGCGTATTTCTCGAGCGGCGGGGAGCTGCACGATAAGGCGTCGCTTGTAAAATTCCGATCCTTTCGAAAATACGCTCGCAATCAGTGGCAAACCGGACCGTGTGCTTCGCGCAGACGTCGCAGTTTCCAATTTTCCTTTTCATCGTTCGTCTCGTTGTCAGCTCCGAAGCTTTCCAAGCACACGATAACCGAGGTTACGTAAGCTAATCGCGAAATTGGCCCGTTCGAATCTAAAGTTGTTATCTCCAGATGGAAGCGGGGGATGATGCCCGAAGTTTATTTTCGGCCGCATTCAACGCAGTTCGATTGACAATTCCGATGAGCCTTTTGTAACGATGGCTCGGGCAAGAATAATTAGCGAAGATTCTGCGTTACATGGACGACATTCGAGCCAGCTTATCGGCCGGTGGCTCGCACGAGCCCCCGTTTGCTCCGCGCTTCTTATCAACCGACTCGTGACGCACGTTACGCTGCATCTTCGACCCGCCCGCAAAACAACCCCCACCCGGCGAGTTCCATAAAATCGTAGCTGGTCTCTCTCGGAGCATCCGAAGAGAAGATACGGAGCCAGACGCGGTATCCGTGTAGCAGAAGAAAAAACTAATACAGCTAATAATTGGGTTGAGAAAAAGAAAAGGCGAAAAAAGAGGGACGGAGGCACGGGGTCCGCGTACGTTCCTGACTGGTCGTACACAGTGCCGTATCGGTTCCCGGGGGCTGTGCGATGCGGGGCATCGGCATCGCGTAGCATCGCATCGTATCGCATCGTATCGTATCGTATCGCATCATATCGTAGAAAGAAAGGTAGTGGGGGTGGTGGTTGGCGAAGGCTTGGCCAGGAGGGGAGGCCGTCGGCCTAAGAAGGGGCTGTCAAGGGGAGGAAAAAGCCAAAAGGAGGAGGGATACACATCGAACGAACGGAGGAAAAGGAGGCAGTGGCGGTGGCGATGGCGGCTCGTCGAGCAAAGGGGGTGGGCGAGACGGGGGAGGCCAGAAGAGACACACGACGGTTCCGTGGCATTTGTAGCATTGTAGGTCGTTGCGTTTTATAACGTGACTCCTTAATTTCCGCGACTGGCGTCCGCGTTCGCGTCCGCGAAAATCGTCTTTGTAATCGTCTCGGGTCTCGTCGTGTCGGCTCCTATTGTTGTCGGTCGGTCGTCGTCGTTGTCGTCGTCGTCGTCGCGGTGGTCGTCGCTGCGCCTCGTTGTCGCGGATGTGGCTCGTCGTTACGAATGCGAACCTCCTTAAGCGGCGATGAAGCGTCTACGAGGACGCGGCTGGTACCCTTAATGGACCCGCGAGGCTTTTTTGCTCGAGTCTTCTTCGTTTTCCACGGTTTCTGACTCGATCGCGGACTGGGACGGGACAAAGAGCAGCGCGCGTGGTTAACGCGTGGAAACGAGACTCGGTACGCGGTAATTGCGTATAGTTCGGCCTGTGTGTCTGTTTCTGTTCCTGTTCCTGTTCCTGTTGCTTTTGCTTTTGCTTTTGCTTTTGCTTTTGTTGTTGATGTTTCTGTTGTTGTTTTTCTACGGTTACGTGCTCCGTGAGTTTGTGCATGCGTTCTGGCTGCGCTTGTGCGCGTGTTGGGATTCTTGTCGAGCTCGGTTCGTTCCCTCGAACGTGTTCCATGCCACGCTTCACTCGTGTCACGGTGCTCGCTGCTCGTTGAAAACACAGTGACGCAGCTTGCTAAACGATCCACCGAGGGAGAGAACGATCATTTTTTACCGACGATAAGTAAACGCCACGTTTTTGTCGCGTGTCTTTCGAACAGGTGGCAATTATTCGTTCTATCCGGTACACACGCGATCGTCCAACTTGTCGCTTTAAACGAACGGTGTGTAATCTTTTCCTATTACCGTCCAAAATGTTTCCAATTGAAAGAAAAGAGGAAAAACAACCCCTAAGTTTGCGCGGTTTTCGCAATTCTACTCCACCGTGTAACGCGCGAGTGTTTCGGTTTCCTCGAGAACTTCCGGCTGCTCGGCGCATCCCGAACGTGACCAAGAACTCTCCTCCTCCTCCTCCTTCTCGTTTCCTTTCGCTTTTATCCGGGTGTCGTTTACTCGTCGCTGCTGTTTTTGAAGATGAAAGCCAGGAGGAAGTCGTGGGCTCCAGGTAGCTCGACTGTACCCTGCTCTTCGTTCGAATACGTGACTAGGAAGACACTTTTGTCTCCGACTTGTCAGGCTTTGTGGAAATTGTACCAAAGATAAAGACGACCGCTTTCCAGCGCATAAGATACTCGATATTTTTCACACTTTCCGACTCGCCGTAACGCGTTGAAGTCGGATTTTTCCGTTGGTCACAGTTACTCAAACGTGTCCGGTGTTGTGACTCGCATGATTAACGCGTGGCTCCTTTCACCTGCGTGTCGCCAAGTGGCGCCTAATTGCGTTAATTGCTCTATACCTCGAACCATGGGTCGATTGATTTTCTCTGATAATTCAACCGACTGTTGAAAGTTCTCTTTGAAAACGACGAGAAAACTCTTTGCGTGACTGATAAGTTTTTTCTTCCACTTTTCGCAGACCTGTTTTCGGCCGCTCTAACGCGATCACAAACCCGAGCGATTCCGGCGTGTTGTGGCACGCAATTGGCGAGCGCGGAAACGACTCCGCTCGTGTAATTATACTCCTCTTTGATGTTCGCGTTCGGTGCGCGCCAGCCGAGAACACAATGGAGATAAAAAAAAAAAAAAGGAAAAATAGAGAGGAAAAGGGTGTTTCGTTAAGAGGAGGGGGCTAAAGGGGTGATGCGTTTGAGTTTACGCCCCTTTTTTCGAAAAGACGAAGTCGCGTTTTTTCCCGCGCTGCGCGCAGTAAAACTCGCGGAGTTTACGCTTTCAAGTCGACTACCCTGTCCTCTACCCCCTGTTTCTTCTCCCCCTTCGGGCTACGAGAAATATCGCGTAATAAAGCAAAAAGCTCGCCTTTTTACGAATTTATCTCGTCTTATTTTTTTTTTTTTTCCTTTTTTTCTTTTCCATTTTTTTCTCCGCGCGAAACTTTACGACCGCCCAGTGGAAATTTCGTTTTTATGTAACAGGTAATTTCGAGAATTTACTTTCCCCGATGGACCGCGTGCTTTTGCGTTTCCACGTTCCTTTTTTTTTTTTTTTTCTTCTTTTCTTTCCTTTTTTCCTAGCGGAATTTTAAAGCCGCGACGCTTCGGAAAAACTTTGCTGAAAAATATAGAACCGACCAGGGTGGAAACTAAGCGACAACTTTTACAAAAAAAAAAAAGTTTGCTCTCTTTGACTTCTCTCGCCTGCTGCTCGCATTTCGAGTTGCCCATGATTTTCAAATGTTTGCGATCAACTCTGCTCGAGTATTCGCGGGCGACAAAAATTTTTTTTTTTTTTTTTTTTTTTTTTTTTTTTTTCTCTAGAGCAACGTTTTTTAAATCGACTTCGCGATTGGCCGGTAGAGAGATGGTCGACGAGTTTTCCAAACATAGGGGGAGAAAAAAAATTCCATGCACGCAGATCTAGTTGTAAACATTGTCGACACCTCGAACGGCTCGATACCATGGAAAACGCGACTGGAAACGGTGATTTTCAATTTCCACGCGTTCCCGTGTTTGTTTTCGTCACGGGTTCGAGGTTTCGTCACCACTTGTTGTGTCGGCACGTTGATGTTCCGCTGGAAATCAATAGAATCCGCGAAACGGGACGATCTTCTTGCAACGACGAGTGACTCTTTGCTCGTCCAATTATCTCTCTGTTTTTCTCTCTCTCTCTCTTTCTCTCTCCGTCTGTGCGGTCTCTTTTCCACGAAACGAGAGAAGTCTGTGCGATGTGGCACGTGCGTGCACTAGGAAAAGCAAGCAGTATATACGCCCCCTCGTGTGCACGAGAGAGAATCAGTGAGAGGGAAGAAGAGGACGGGTCTCCGTAGAGTGTGCGGCGAGGTTTATCTTGGAGTGCGCGCGATAAAGCCACTATCGTGACTCTCGTTACGCAGCCTTGTGTCGTCTTCCGTGAAAAAAGGTCCCCTAGGAAACTCGGTCACAGCGAAACGTTTCGAACCTTATATTTTTAACTTCGAGTTTGGCTTGCTCAAATTTTATCTCAACCTGTTTCGCGTTGTCCTCCTGTTCTCCGATTCTTCGATTCTTCGATTCTCCGAAAACCGTATTTAAAAAAAGAAAAAAAAAAGTAGCTATCGGTCGAAGTTAAGATTGATCCATCGTAGAATATTCGACGATGAAAAGCGGAGCGACTCGTTTTCTTCGTTTCGAGAAAATAAACGGTCCGCTCTGAAGGAGGCAGACGTTCTTGTTTCGCTCGTCCTGTCTTCTCGTGCAGTAACTCGCGACCGCAGAACCGTTATGCCCAACTATCGTTGCACGTATATGCAAGAGGATCTTTGTAACCGTGAGACGGAGGGAAGAGGAGGGAGATTGTATCGTTGATAGAAAAAGCAACGAGGAAGTCGAACACTCTGTACGCGAGAAGCCGATAAAAAGGGCGTCGAACCTATCGCGTTTAACCCTGCTAACGGCCCTTGGGTCGTTTTTCACTCAATCGAGTGTTCGTTTCGTTAAAAAAATTTCTTAATTTAGAGGAGTATAATAAGAAACCTGTTGTCGATATGCGAGCTTCCTTGCCTCAATTTTATGTTAAGGACATATTTTTATAAAAATTAGCGAATCGAAAACAGAGGACCGCAGCAGGGTTAAGGAACTTCTGCACCGTTTTAAATTTTGTCAAAATTTTAGTTACCATTTGGAAGAACTCGATAGAATCAACCGATAAATGCTTCGTAACGCGTCGAATTATCTTGGATAATTAATCGAACGATTCTTAGACCGATGAAAAAAATCATAAGCGCGTTTGATCCTCTCTCTGACCTTCCAGAGCTCTTCTTTTCCCCTTTCAAAAGGGGAGCTTTTTATCGGGAATCCCTGCGATATCTCGGGCTACCGCTTGCTTCAACAGTTTGCTTTAGGTAGCTTTCTTTTATCGAGAAACGTAATTCCCGCGAACTTGCCCTACGAAATTATTCGTAGTTGTTCCACAGTTAATTGCAGTCTTGGAAGTTTCACGGCTTCTCGTCTGCCAAAGTTTCAACTTCGGACGATTGTCGTTGGCCTGCTGGAGGCTATTCAAAAGTATCCAAGAGTTATTTTCAATTGTTGCCCGCCAAGTTTCCAGAACGCTTCTTTTATTTATTTATTTTTTCTATTTTTCATTTTCCAAATTCAGATCCGCCACACCTTTGTCCGACGTTTAAGGTTAATTAAACCTGCCTTCGCGTTGATCCATTGTTTTTAACTTTATCGAAGGTTTTCCTCGTCTCGAAATAAATCACAAACTTTTCTATCCGAAGAGGGAGAAATTCCAGTTATCGTGGATGGTGGTTTTTTTTTTCTTTTTTTCTTTTTATTTGTTTTTCGAAAGTATTCCACCGGTCACGCGGTGTATTTTTTATTTTATCGCGTTATTAGACTTTTTCATTTTCTTTAAATATTTTAGCCTCGTTTGTAATCTTCTTTTTTTTTGTCTTCTCTCATTTTTCTTTTCTTTTTCTTTTTTTTTTTTACGACCAAGGCATCGACTTCTTCAGTTATCTGGAGTTATCTACGGTCGCACAACATTTATACGTGCTACTTATTCTTCTAGCTTCTTTCTCGTTTCTACTCGTGAACGATGCCATTGACGTTGCGATTTGGTTCTTGTTATGCCGCTTCAGGAATTGGAAATATCTCGAGAACGCTGTTTTAGAAATTTCCTAGCACAGAGAAACTTTGTTTGAATTTCGAGGAATTTTAAGTTCAACAATTCTTTCGAGACATTATAAGAATATTAATTCGAGCGAGAAATCGGATCAGGGGTTGCTACGTGGGGAAGCTCGAGACTCTACCGACTCCGGAGCTCTCATTTTATCCTTGCCAATATTATTTTTCTACCTTGCGTTTGCGAGGTATTCAGTATTCCGACGATGATTCCTAATTTTCCGAATCTACCATTAATTAATAGCGGAAGAAACTACGTATACGGTCTACGGAAATTGGTTCGAAATTTGTGGTGGTATGGTTTAGATAGTTGGGTTTATCGTTAAATTTGCAAAACGCGTGGCAGGTGAATAACCAAGTGCACGCACGGTTCAGCTATTTTTACGATTTTCCGGTGGCCGCGGGCGCAAAAGCTTCGATTACGTGAATTATAACAGTATTCTGGCCTCTCGACGAGGCCACTTGGCGCGGCTCGTTCGCCACGCGGCAATGAACGCTTCGGTCGGCGGAATAATCGAAGGAAAAAAAGAAAGGAAAAAAAAAGGGGGGGGGTGAAGAAGCTCGGTGAATCCACGAGTGGCTCGCCAACTGTTTGAAAGTTCGAGAAACGATCGGGAATTAATCTTCCGATTAATTTGTAGGGCTCGCAGCCTGTGAACGAGATAACACCGACGCGGTGGTGAGTTTTCAGGAAAGATCACCGATGCTCGCAAACTCTCCGACTGTTCTTTGGTGTATTAGTTTCGTATCGGCTTAACGAGAACTTCGGAATTAATGCGCCGTTGATTTTAACGCGTTCTAGGAAGGAATTGAAAAGAGGAGAGACTTTGTACTCTCTTCGGTTTCAATCCTTTCTTTATTAATTCAGAGACCGAGTGGTTTTAGAGGAACTATAATTAAAATCGAGCTTCTCATTTCTCCCCCTACCCTTCCCCCTAGCGTTCCACGCTGTTCTTTTAATTTCGGGTTTTCAGTTTTAATTACTTCCTTGGGTGTGGCTTCTGTTCTTTCCCAGTATTTCATGAATAAAAATTTACTAAAAAATTGTCTTTCGAACGAAGCTTTTCACCCGATTCGCGTTCCTTCGCCAACGAATATTCGAAACATCGAATGTACCGTTCCGTTCTAAATTCCAAACATCTATTCGACCAATGCTACCGATTTTCCACTTCATCTCGAATCATCGGTCGGTCCCGAACAAACTTTCTGCGACTCTGCTCTGCGCTTCGAGTCGAAAGCTTAATCGACAACGGTCGATCCGACAATAGTCACGGATTAACGTTTCGACACTTGCCGGCATTCGATCGCAATTTTAACTAAGCGTACGTGGCCGGTAATTAGCGAACGACGGTCACGTTTGTTGTGTTGGTTGTTAGCGGTATCGAGGAATCGGATCGAGCGTCGGGTGTTCCATTGGCGACGGGTTAACCCGATTTCCCAATTTCATCCGGATTTCGAAAAGGTCACCGCGCGCGCCACTCTTCCTTGTCCTCAGGAGTCGGGCATTTTCTCAACGGCGAAAGGTACTCTAATCCGATCCGTAAACACAATAGAAAGTATCTCGGGGAATCTAGGCTACCGAACGAGCGTCGTTGCGCGCTGGTGCAACGCTCCTATACGCTCCTATACGCTCCTACACGCTTCCATACGGTCGGTCCTACGCTGGTACGCTCCTCCGTGTGTTATCCTCGTACACGTACCGAGAGACCTGAATACCGAGCTGCCCCCGAGTCTCGACAAAAATGTTTGACATTCGGTACCCTCGTGGGGAACGATCTTTTGACGCGCCATCGACATTTTTTCGGCGACGGGGAAAAGGCAAATGTAAGGAAAGACAGCGGTGACGGAGGAATTCGAGAGATGAAAATTAGAAAGGAGAGAAGTCCGGAGGGAGGACGACGGAAGGCGAGAGAGAAAGGTGGAGCCGTCCAGTGGAGAGATAAAAAAGACAAGACGTAAAAAAAGACAATAGCCGGAGTAGGAGGAACAGGGAAATTAGTAATAGAATGAAAGGGAGGGTAAAAAGGTTGAAGCGAGGATAAAAACCGTGGCCGAGAACGAAATTGGGAAGATGATGAAAGAGGAAGGGATCGTAATTTCGCGCGAATTCGCGCCTTGTCGATTTTTCCGTATATATCGTACCCTCAGCGTTTTCCGATACGGGGAATTTATTGATTCCCACGATCCACCGGCGAGTTCCATGGAAGCTAGCCTGGGGGGAATTTTAAAACCGCAGTCGAGCGTGCAGCCTAAACTCTGCCTTAGATATTACCCTCCATCCTCGATAAGAGACGTTGACCAGTTTGCGGACTTAGAGACCAGAAAATGATGCACGTTCGAACAGAAATTACCTTTTCTTTTGCGCGTTAAACGAGACCAGAGTTCCCGGGTGAAAAAGAATTGCTTTAATCCGAAACTCGGCCGTTTTTACTCATTTTGTGCAATTAAAAATGAAGCGGTTTATTAGACAACGCAAACAAGGTTACGCTTGTAACACAGCGTGTCACTTTTCGTTACAAGATAACGACCNATTAGAAAGGAGAGAAGTCCGGAGGGAGGACGACGGAAGGCGAGAGAGAAAGGTGGAGCCGTCCAGTGGAGAGATAAAAAAGACAAGACGTAAAAAAAGACAATAGCCGGAGTAGGAGGAACAGGGAAATTAGTAATAGAATGAAAGGGAGGGTAAAAAGGTTGAAGCGAGGATAAAAACCGTGGCCGAGAACGAAATTGGGAAGATGATGAAAGAGGAAGGGATCGTAATTTCGCGCGAATTCGCGCCTTGTCGATTTTTCCGTATATATCGTACCCTCAGCGTTTTCCGATACGGGGAATTTATTGATTCCCACGATCCACCGGCGAGTTCCATGGAAGCTAGCCTGGGGGGAATTTTAAAACCGCAGTCGAGCGTGCAGCCTAAACTCTGCCTTAGATATTACCCTCCATCCTCGATAAGAGACGTTGACCAGTTTGCGGACTTAGAGACCAGAAAATGATGCACGTTCGAACAGAAATTACCTTTTCTTTTGCGCGTTAAACGAGACCAGAGTTCCCGGGTGAAAAAGAATTGCTTTAATCCGAAACTCGGCCGTTTTTACTCATTTTGTGCAATTAAAAATGAAGCGGTTTATTGGACAACGCAAACAAGGTTACGCTTGTAACACAGCGTGTCACTTTTCGTTACAAGATAACGACTCACGTAACCGGTTGTCACCGATTTTAAACAGTGATTCGCCAAATCAGCTTTCCGATTCGTCCTTAATGGAACTTCATCAGCGGTCGGCAGGGCTGATAAAAGTTGAACGTCGATATTCGACTTTCGCGATTTTACCAAGTCACTCTCGATAATTATGCTAATAGATACAAGCGGCTCGCGTTAATCGTTTCCAGATAATGCAACGAGAACTTCTTTTTCCTTGAGTTTGCAAGGAACTTTCTTTCCCCCCGTCGTGGAATCTTGGCGTTCCTCGAACCGAACCTGTCCGTTGGTAATCTTCCAAGAACTTGGACCAAGTACAGAAGGTTCGATATCGAAGAAATAGTTTTCTCGTTCCGCGTTCCATTTCAATCGAGGTTTGTCAAATATTCCTTCGACTTTTCCTGATTTTTCCTGATTTTTCCTGATTTTTCCTGATTTTTCGAACAGATTCAACCGTCTGCCAAACTTTTTTAAAACCTCCACCCCTTTCTTTCTTCCCTGCTTTCTTCGAAAGGGTAAGAAACACGGAGTAGGGTACAGCGAAAACGATCGATATAACCAGACTGCAGACAGCAGCAGTCGATTTAACGGTAATTACCAGCTTTCATCGTTGCGCCGAGACAAACGATCGTTGACACCGTAGGAAGCAGTCGTCCGTTCGCGTTACACTCTCCGACACCGGAATTCCTTATTTTCTTTCCGACCGGTCTATACTTAACCATCCATCCAAGTCATAGGCGAGTAAGCATCGTAGCAAATTGCTTCATAAAAGTAGACGGTCCGATCCCTCGGTTGTAGGAGAGTTGTAAATTAAGCGCGTTGTCGCGTCGGTGTTTCCGTCGATCATCGAGGATGCGCGCATCGGAAAACTGGCTATCGACTGGTTCGAACCGATTCCAATCGAACCGTACGTAACGGATCGAAATTAGCAGAGAGGATAAGAACGAAAATAAACTCGAGATAAACCTGATCTATCCAAATACGACCGATCGGAACAGGAACCTGTTCCGATCGTAATTGAACTTAACCGAACGACAATTGAGCTAACGTTAACCCCGTTCGAGCAAACTTTTCGATTCGAATCGAAAGGAAGCGAACCTTTGAACCGGTTGAAAACAGTCGATCAGGCTGAATCTACTCTGTGTTATGACCAATCCCTCTACTGTGTGTTACAGGGAGAACACGTGAGACACAGCGACGTCAGTGGAAGTCGTGAATCGATGCGTACGTTCTCGAACCGATTCGCGAGTAAATGCTTCGAAGACCATCGTCTTGAAAAGCATTCATCCGGTTGACAGAGACCCGGTTTGGTTTGACTTCGAGAACGAGCCCGCAGGCTGATTTCGCATCGACCAACACCTGTAAGCAGCTTTTCCGAGCTTAGAGCTTCCGATACCGAACATTATTTTCTTTCCACTTTCTCTCCTACGTTTCTTCGAGTGTTTGCACGTTAGCTACAATTTATGGTACACCATAGACGCCAGCTAGCACTGTATCGTGCTACGACTAGCTGCGTGGAACGGAACAACTAAAAATTGTAAATGCAACTGTTCTACGACCCCCTTCAGGCGTTCCGGAAACGGATGGAACAAAGTGGTCTAACAGGAAACGTAAATTACCACCGGTCTCGAACCTATCGCAATTTCCAAACGTAATTTTAGTCCGAGGAACTGTTGAACCCAGTGATAATTGATTAGCCCCCTTAGTATCGTGGGAACGCGAAAAGTATCGCCGCATCCACGAACGTTTGTCCCGAATTTTCGCGCTTCGTTCGCGAGAGAAACGACCCCGTCGCGATTGCCGAGCAACCAAGATAACGTCGATCCTTATCGTCGCCCCTCTCGAAGGGAACAGCGACGAGGAACGTCTATTCGAAATGCGTGACTTCTCTCGTGTTGCACCGCTAGCGCGCTATCGTAGATATCTGACAAAAATCTTAATCCTCCCAATCGAAAACTAATGTTCCAGAGAGGAGAAGGAAGGCGGTGGGATTACGGTGAACCACAGGAACGGATCTTGGCGGCGAAGAGCTGGTGGCGGTGCAAGATCCGCGCATGCTTCAGCAACGAGGCAGTTCAGCAACGACACCTCCCACGACGTCATCGTCCAACATGTTCCCCCAACAGTATTGCCTACGATGGAAATACCATCACAGCAACCAACAGATCATGTTCTCACAGCTGCTCGAGCGGCAAGCTTATTGCGACGTCACTCTGGCCTGCGAGGGCAAGACACTCAGAGCGCACAAGGTAAACAGAGACATTTTTAACGTCCCTTGCTTTTCGCCACGTGGATCGGCCAATCATCAAATTTGCATCAATTCTCTGGCTAAGCGTGGCTGATCGAATCACTGATTTTCCACGATCAAATCAGTTTACGTTGATCGGCCTGTTTACTTTTTCACGACATATCCTCGTGGCGCGAAAACAACGATGGCAGTCAATCGAGTCTTCCATTTTTATCCCGAGCAAATATAAAATTTAACACCGAAAGTTAATCGTTCGAATTATCAGCCGTTTATTTGATTCGTTAATTTTTTTGAAAGAAAACCCGTTGGTAAAGTTTCGATTCGTCGCGTATCGTTGTGTTTAATCGATTAAAGAAATTAACGACGTATAGTTTGAAAAACGTGCGATCAAAAACGTACAAAGCTCGCTTTCGTTGAAATATCTGGCGATGTCAAGCCGAAAGAGTAATTGTTACAGCTCGCCAGTGACCCTTTAACAGTGACAACTTTGCCCTTCGTTCAAACCGATAGTCTCCTATTCGCTTTAAAATCCCTTTTCCACGCGTACGCTCGGTTTCAACTATTTTGTGCTTTGAAACGTTTTAGAGGCGCCGCACGTTCGCTTTGCATCGTTTAACGCGTTACAGGCGCATTGTATTATCGTCGAAACGCGTAGTACTCCGTTTTCACTTTCCGTAGATCAGACACGCGGTTCTCCGCCCTTTTGTCCGCCCAGATTACTACGTATTATCTACCGTACTATTTTTTTTTTTTACCCTCAGACGTGGAAGAAACAATTTTTAATCGCATTAGAAAGGGGATTTTCTAAACGGATAATAAACCGAACTAATCTCCGTAAAATTTTGCGTTTTTGACAAAAAATGGTAGTTCGATAAACGCGTTTCTTCGTAATTAAACTTCAACCCCCGCAGAAAAAGCGGGCGAACAGACAACAGCATGAAGGACGAAGGCAATCTCGTCCAGCTTCCATTGACTACCACGATACCCGTGCGTCCCTTCCACACCCTCAACAACCCCCAACCACCCCCCGTTTTTTCCTCGTACACGTGTCTCTCTATCGGTGCGCAGGCAACCCC
Organism: Ctenoplectra terminalis; assembly: GCA_019453375.1. Taxonomy (NCBI): domain Eukaryota; kingdom Metazoa; phylum Arthropoda; class Insecta; order Hymenoptera; family Apidae; genus Ctenoplectra; species Ctenoplectra terminalis. Next base: position 74,689 of record SMSQ01025941.1, read on the forward strand.
GTTCATCCACCCCTTTTCTCTCTCCGTACGTTTTTCTGCGTGCCCACCTCTTCCTTGGCGGCGTGGTGCCGGGCGGAGAATTTCCTCGATTCGTCTTATTGCGGCAGTCGGCCGGGCTGAACGATAGAGAGAGAGAGAGAGAGAGAGAGAAAAGGCCAAGGTGGGGGCAGCAGACCACCCTCGCCTGCCCCGGGGAACATAAAACTTAACAAACGATCAATTTTCTGTTCTTTGTTTCTTACCAGGCTGAAACTACGGTATTTCGCCACTCTCTCTTCCCTACCCCCGGCGTTCTCCTTCGGTGTTCTCCTACCGACCCCCGAACCACCCCCGTTCACCACTCTGTCTCTCTCTTTCGTTCTTTCGTTCTTTCTTTCTCTTTTTTCTTTTTTTCTTTCTTTCTTTCTTTCTTTCTTTTTCTTTAGCTTTGCTCGCTCTGTTTCACCCCCTCGGCCTCACCCTCATCCTCACTCGCAGCACCCTCGTCCTCGCCCTCTCACTTTCCCTAGCAATCGCTATCTTCTTCTTTTCTTCCCTCCCACTCTGTCCGTGGGGCTGTTTCACCCCTCTCTTCGAGCCCGACGGCCCGCCACCCTCTCCCGTCCCCTCCACGTTTCCCTTTTTGTATCTCCGTCTCGGCCGTGCGTCGAAACGAGCCGCGCAGAGGAGAGGCACTCTATCAAAGTAGAGTACGTTTGGCTTGGTTTATTTTTTACTTTGGGAGGGGTCCAAATTGTAAAATCAATACTTCCTCCTAAATTTAGAATGCCGCCACCGAGCGACGCCGACGCGCGCGGCCTTTTTCCTCGTTCCTTTTCGGCCTGTACACGGGGGGGCTCGGTCGCGCGCGCGTCGCGACGCCACGCGGGAAACCGATTACAGAGGGAGAGGGTGATCTCGCGCGGACGCCGCCGCGTCATCGCGCCGAAAAACAAAAGCGCCGATGCGCGCGCGAATGAACGCGCTCCTCGCGATACCGCGATCAAACGACACCGAGCCAACGCAACGAGGGGGGCCCACGCGTTGCACACGCGTACGCGTCGTTTTCTTTCTCTCCGGACGATTCTTCTTCGATTGCGAAAAAAGGAGAAAAAAAGAGGAAAAAAAAAGAAGGAAAAAACACTTCCAATTTCAAACAATGTTCGTAACGATTCGAAACATTTGTCAGACGAACGGAATGTTCGAACTGTCCAGATCCCATCACTGCTGGTTGGGTCAGGAATTACAGACAGCTGTTCCCTTATCCTCTGCCACCTGTATCCAGGTGTTCTCGATGATCGTAGATGCGATCGCGTCGCAAATGGGGGAAAATCGAAATTATTCCTGTAGTTTTTGTTCCTGGTCTGTCGGATGAAAGTTGGCAGACCGTTGCTCAGGGTTCGTAAACGGTCTTGGTGGGGTGCGCGTTAATTTCTCCCTTCCATTTGCCACCGTCCAAACGCTCGTGATGAATTTCGACTCCGAGTTGGTATTTTAATAATTTGTAGAAAAAACATAAAGGTTTCGACGAACCAATCGAAGAGTTACACGTATTTGTTTGTCGATAGCCGATCAAAGAGGCGAACACTTTGGCGAGAGACTTGTCACTTTTTTGAAAGACCAGGGAAAATATGGACAGCAAGAGATGTTACGCGAATGACAGCGTAGGTGGAAATATTCGTTCGGATTGAAATATAAACGACCGGGGCGGTGGCACGATCAAAATGCAACGTCAATCGTGCTACAATGTTGTGGTTTGTTTTATGACGCTGTTGCGTTTGCTTTCTTGTTGTTCGTTTTCGCGATCCCGCGCCACCAGTGGGAGGTTAAATATCGATTGCTGTTCGATGTAACGCTTTTGGCTTTGCTCGTGGCAGCTGAGGTCGTCTTTTTCGTAAAATAAACCGATTTCGAGTGGCCGGGACCGCTGATCTCTGATGCAGACAGCTTGATTTCCGGCTATTGTTGTTAAATGAATAGACCTCCCTTGTTTCCCGAATATTTTAAAGCCGGGAACAAATTTCGGTTGACAACGAATGCTGTTCGTCATCGTCGTTTCGAGTTGTTGGAGAAATTATCCGCGATAAGAAACGTTTCGAAATAACAAGAAGAGAGATTAATCAAGTTGAATCGCGGAAAACAAGTTGCTCGGAAATAAAAGTGCCCGTCTCGTGACGAACAAGCGTAGCCATCTGTCGTACGTTCGAAAAGAGCGATAAGAAAGATATCTCAAACCGGTGTCCATGAAAATCATCGTAATTTCTATCGATAAACGATCGTACCTATTTTATAGTAACGTTTCTCGAATCGAGACAGTGTCGGAAACGCACGAAATCTCGATTCATCGATCGAATCGCGTCCGGTATCGCGTTGATCTCGAATTTATCGAAATAAACGCGATAGTAAGCAGAGTCTCTTTCGGAAGGCTCTCTCGAAAAGCTCGTCGAGCTTTCGACTCTTAGGTCGGAAACTCTGCCGACGATCAGGAGACGAACGATGGTCGAAAGCTCGATGGATTCCTATAAAATTTCATCGAAAGCTTCGCTCGCGTTTCTTCTCGTGAAACTTTCATACTGGAATCGTGCAACGATACGCTCAAGGGCGGCCGCGTCGACTAACCGCACCGCGACCTATTTTTTCAAAAGCAGTTTTCAACTATAGACCAGATTCTATGTATATTCTGCACTAGATATCGAGTAGTTTCTAGGTTGAATTTATTTTTCATTTAAGCGAAATTTATCGTTCGATGCGTACATTGTCGTAAGGAACGAGCTTCCTTTCCGCTAGGACTTTATTGGAAAAATTGTTGATCGAATAAAAGTTTCTCTTATATATTTTAACACAATTTTATTTTCAACTGGTACGAAAGAAGGTTCGCGTACCTCGAGAAACGACTACGAACTGAAAGAAAAATAAAAAAAAAAAAAACTGTGGTCCCTTTACTCCTGAGAGGCGTTTGTTGCATCGCATAGCAGTCTCGAGGCTCTTGACTTTTGAGCTAGCAACAGACGCATCTGGCGGTTTTTCTGTCATTTTTGTTTTAAACAATTCTTAGAGCGTTGAGTCATTTTTCTTCTCACGGGATATATATTTGCCCGTAATGTATTTAGCAACGATCCGACAGATTTACCGCGAAACTTAAAGATCTCCGGACGATTGTAGGGTTACGGCTCGATTACAGATCTGACCGGTGGATCGATGACGTTCGTTCCCGTCTAAAACTCGATCGAAATCAATTTCAGGAGCGAATCCAAGTTGGACCTATCCCAACGGGGGAAACGATCGTCCAGATCGACGGGAAGAGGCGGTAGAGAGTACGGTCACAGATCGTGTGGCGTACTCCGGGTCGTCTTGGAATCTAATCGAAGTGGCAGCGGCGATGTTTTGCCCGATGTTGGCGCGTTACGCTATTTTTCGATCGTTGGTCACTATGTGAACCGACAATCGGGGTCAGTCTATCGACCAAAGCGCGAGGAAACGCGAAGAAAACGACAGTGAGATTCCTCGCGTTCCACGACCGTGACGATGATATCCATGCGCGTTCTCAGGTTCTATCCCGCAAACAGGAGATGCACGTTACAACACCGTGTGCCTCGCGGGTAATTATATGCCGCGCCAGAAGGGTTGCCAGGTGCCAGGGTCGTTAAACCCGGACATCCTGTGTTCTAAAAAACATGACGCGCCGCTTCCTAACTGTATAAATAATAGTAAGCCTTTATTCCGCGAGCCGAGAGCCGAGTCTGTGGCCGCGTCGCGTTTCTCCGATCGGGATGTCTGCATTTACATCTTCTAAAAGCGTATCACGGAAATGGAGCCGGGGAAAAAATTGAAAGTTGATTAAAACGATCGTATAAAAATTCTCGTCCGGTTCCTTATCCCTTATATGGACAACTAAAATGTTTCACGGTTGTCGGGCAACGGGGGTACCCGTGTGTTTGCATAAATTTTTATTCCGAAAGCGTAAATCTAAGGCAAATTTTCCATATTTTCCACAATGGGTATCCGGAACGATTTTGCGACATGTTCGCGAGAACGTAACAAATTATCGGCGAAGATACAGAAACGGGTACCCGGTTGTCCGCGCAAGGGTTGAAACGCGGGGGTGCGTTTGCGACGTCGTAAAAATCAACCACCCCTCCGAACGTTGATAGGAAAGAGAGTTTTCTAAAAAGGATTCGTCATCCGAACACGAGCACCAAAAAGACTCGATTAACAACACCGACGAGCGAGTAAACAAAGCGTTCATTAAACGACGCGTAGCTCGTGATAAAACGAGGAAGAAAGAAAAAAAAGGAAGGCAAAAAAAAAAAAAAAAATAGAGGTCCACGTAAAACCCAGTGACACTGCGTGAAAAAAGTGAAAACGCAGGCAGTCTCGACACTCCGGGAAAATCGGCGCGTGGATGATTCTTCAAAAGCCAGGGTGGAAAACGCGCGCTCGAATTTTTCACCGACGCGCAACGGGGCGGTCGACGGACGAGGAAAAAGACTGGCAAAACTCGAGAGAGGAAGATATAGAGATAGAAAAAAAGAGAGAGAAGGAGAGAGAGGAGGAGAGAGAAAGAGTGATCAGGAGTGGACGAGTGCTCTCGCACGTGTTAATGGGATTTTACGAGCGGCGCGTGGCGAAGGAAAAGCCGTTTCACGAAATTAACACCCGCCGAAGTGAGTGAACCCGTAAAAAAATATAATCGATATTTTCGTACGGGCGTAAGTACTTTTTTCCCCCCTCTCTCCCTTTTCATCTCTCTTTCTGCCCTTCTCTCCTTCTTTCTCTCTCGTCGTCTCTGCGTTCGCAACGAGTCACGCTTCTCTTCCCTAGAAACACGCGCACAGACGCACGAGAGAAGCCCTCTCTCTCTCTCTATCTCTCTCTTTCTCTCGCCACCCACAGTGGCGTAGAAGAGTAATTTGTTTTACTCGTATCTCGGGGCTTAATATTTTTCATTAGATGTCGCCTCGCTCGTTTCCCTCGGCCCCTATTGGCGCGCACTTACATTGTCCCAGCCGTCTCGACGTCTCGCGACGCGTTTCACGCGGAAATTCGCAGACCAGGTTCGCGAACCCGCGACGACGAACAAACCTGCTACCTTTTCGGAGGCCCTTCGGGGCATCGATGCACTCCACGGTTCGACGAAGCTTGTAATTTTTGTCTGCACGCGATCAAAACACTGTTCTCACCGCGCAGATAACTGTATTTTGCGAACATTCCCTACGTCACGGTTGTTTGTCGGATAAATATCGAAATTGGTTGTTTACCGAACTTATTTGGGTAAATATTAGGTGGTAACATCGTTTAGCAGAAGAGGGTAGTAAGTTCCGTGTACTTTAATATGCAAAAGAGAAAGGTATTCATTAAGTGGGTTTGAACGATGCACCGAGTTAGGGTCTTGGACGACCACTCGGATAGGGTTCGAATCATCCCCTTAGGTAGTCGATCAAATTTTTCAAAGTGTCTCCCTCAATTTTTAACGCGTTCCAAGTTTGTAGCGAGCGCTTCGATACTTTTTCTCTTAAAGTGCACGCACTGTTGGGGTAATCGAAGAAACCGTAGCACAATTATTTAATCATCTTAATTTGGTACGAATTAAACCTTGAAGCAGAAGGGTTGAAGGATTCTAAGAAAAGTCAGTTTGCGCGTGTGTACGAACAAGCGCGAAACATCACCGCCGTTCGTTACAGCGTTGTTTAGCGTCCTCGAATTACGAGTAAACTTAATTCACAAACGAGCGTGACAAACCGATGAACGGACCGCGTTCGAGATTAGTCCTCGAGATGCGGCAGCGATAACCGCTCGACAACCGAGGAATACATTCTACTGGTTCGGGAGGGATAACAGTCGTTAAACCTAATAATTAAAGTTCAAGAAGTCAGTCACGCGGTATATTAATCTTCGAAACGTAACATTCTTCGAGCATCGACGTTAATTGTATCTCGGGAGTAATATTTCGATCCAGAGGCGTGGTTTAACGTTTATCTCGGATGCAATTGGCGATTGAACTCGAGCACGTCGTACTACGTGAAACGTTTGAAAGGCGCTTTAACCACCGATCGGACACGACGCGAGCGTTGTCTCGTTGCTTTTTCTCGCGAAGAGAGAGGCGGAGGCTAGGCATCGGCCTTCGCATTGCTCGAATTTTCCAAAAACTTTCGAAATCGATCGAATAGGTCGCTCACGGTTGTTCGCACACGTGTGTACGATTTGTTCCCCGGGCCTCGATCTCCGACAAGTCACACTTACGTTTGCTCGGTTGTTGGAGTCGTTGGAGCGTGACGATTACAAATCAATGAAATCTCGCTTGGTTATTAGAAAATCAGCGCGTGACTACGTTCTACTTTGTAGATCGGCGAGTTCCTTACGCCACTGCGATCGTGGAGACACGCAAGCCCGTATGCATGGCTGCGCGTCCAAGTGGAGAGAACTATACGTACGCTCGTATGAACCGAACGTACACACGCTCACCTCGGACAATTGCGTTTGTCTTCTCTCCTTCTCGATTCCTGTTTCCTCCTTTTCTTTTATTCCGCTCCCTCGATCTCTTCCACTCCCACTCGTACCTCTTTCGACGTTGTCTCTCCTTTTTCCATTTTTTTCCATTTTCTCCCTTCTCTTCCTCGCCATCCAATTCTCTGCTCCCCTTTCAGCTTCGATCTTCCTTCGCTCCCTCTTCTTTCTCCTCTTGCCTTTTTTATCATTTTCGCTGGCCCCCTCTTTTGTCTTTTCCACCTTCTATCGTCCCCTCTTTTCACTCTGACTTCAGCTTCTTTTTTCCTTGCTCTAGCTCTATTTTTTCNTTAGCGTCCTCGAATTACGAGTAAACTTAATTCACAAACGAGCGTGACGAACCGATGAACGGACCGCGTTCGAGATTAGTCCTCGAGATGTAGCAGCGATAACCGCTCGACAACCGAGGAATACATTCTACTGGTTCGGGAGGGATAACAGTCGTTAAACCTAATAATTAAAGTTCAAGAAGTCAGTCACGCGGTATATTAATCTTCGAAACGTAACATTCTTCGAGCATCGACGTTAATTGTATCTCGGGAGTAATATTTCGATCCAGAGGCGTGGTTTAACGTTTATCTCGGATGCAATTGGCGATTGAACTCGAGCACGTCGTACTACGTGAAACGTTTGAAAGGCGCTTTAACCACCGATCGGACACGACGCGAGCGTTGTCTCGTTGCTTTTTCTCGCGAAGAGAGAGGCGGAGGCTAGGCATCGGCCTTCGCATTGCTCGAATTTTCCAAAAACTTTCGAAATCGATCGAATAGGTCGCTCACGGTTGTTCGCACACGTGTGTACGATTTGTTCTCCGGGCCTCGATCTCCGACAAGTCACACTTACGTTTGCTCGGTTGTTGGAGTCGTTGGAGCGTGACGATTACAAATCAATGAAATCTCGCTTGGTTATTAGAAAATCAGCGCGTGACTACGTTCTACTTTGTAGATCGGCGAGTTCCTTACGCCACTGCGATCGTGGAGACACGCAAGCCCGTATGCATGGCTGCGCGTCCAAGTGGAGAGAACTATACGTACGCTCGTATGAACCGAACGTACACACGCTCACCTCGGACAATTGCGTTTGTCTTCTCNTTTCTTTCTTTTTTTTTTTTTTTTTTTTAACCCTTCCACTTCTTTTTACAACGCTACTATTTTCCTTTTTACCGTAACACGCTGTTCCTCCTTCTCTTTTTTTCCATTTCGGGTTCACTCGCTTCCGCTGCTTCATCTTTCTCCCCCTCTTGTCTTCCCTCTCGCAGCATTGTCTCCTTTGTCACCCTGACCCTCCGCTATCCTGTTTCTCCCTTCTCAACTTCTCCGCGCGGCCTTTCCCTTTCCTCGATATATATCACAGAGACGTCCGCGCGCACCCACCGTTCCACGAACCGGGACCAAGGTGAAAATTCGAAAATTTCAGTGCTCGCTTTGTCGCGGCCCTGGCCTTCACGGTCGGCCGCTTTCTCAGAATTCGTTCACTCGTCAGTTGCGGTCCTTCCCTCGACCCGGAACGCGTTATGCCACCAGTTGGTCCCGCGTTCACAGCTGAGACCAGGCGAACTTGTAACGCTAAAGATGACCGTGCCGTTCGCAGATACTGTAACAACGTAATCCGCCAACCGTGCGACCAACTTTGTCTCTCTTTCGCCTCTTATTTCCCTCTTCTCTCTGCCATCGATCATCGAACGCATCACGACCATTGCCAACATCGTCGAGCAGAGACTGGTCGAAAGCTTCGCCCGTTGACTTGGACTTTGTTGCTACATCGTTACATAATTCCACGCAGCGGACAGGTTTTCAATTATCCGACTAGAATTTGTCTCGACAAGAAAAACTCGTGCGATTAATATCGAATCCGACGAAATTGCATAACGTCTGTGAGGCTGTAGTAATGTTGAAAGTAGAATGAGAAACGGTCGGAGCACTCGTCGGCCGTGTCTGTTTTCATTAATTTTGGTTTCCCATTCATGGACGCGAATACGATGAACTCTAGAGATACAGTCAGCCACTGGAATGGAAATTGGACGTATGTATTATTTATGGAATTACGTAAGGTGACTTTTTTCTCTTTTTTTTTTTCCGAGGCCAGAATTTCTTCGGTTCGAACGGCTTTTCGCTAATATGAACGACAGTCGGTTACCTCGGAAGTGTCGTCGACCTTTCTTGGCAATCACTTTCAGCGTCTAGCAAGACTGAACTCGGTCGAAGCCTAGATCGTTGTACTTTTTCGCTTTTTTTCTGGGTTTTCTTTTTATATTTCTTCACCGGAGAGCTCGACGGCATGTCGAGCAGTCTGTCTAGACTGTTTGCTTCGTCCTGTAAAAATCGTTTTAGCTTCGGAACGTTTGGTTACACGCTCGTTAACCTTTTCCATTAGAAACGCGAGATTAGTTTTCAAAAGGAAAGAAAAAAAAAGGAAGAAAAAAAAAGAAAGGAAGGGAATCCACGAAAGGAAACCTTGGCGAAATCGGATTTAATTTCGCTTTGCGATCCCTTCCACAAGGCTGAAATTTTTTTTTAATTTTTTTTTTTTATTCTTCGGCTCGGTTCCACTGTTTAATATTACGAAACGAAACGTTGTGGCAGCCTGCGACGTTTCGAAGGCCTCGGTGATCAAATAATCCAGCGACGATTCACTTTTTCGTCGCGAGTCCCTTTTCCAAGGCCGCGTTTCCCTTCGTCGCGGCGATAAATTTCTTCTACCCCTCTGTTTCGCTTTTTTTTTCCTTTTTTTTTTGTCACTTTCTCTTCCTCTCTATCCCTTTCCTTCTCCTCGCCGGTCGCCAGAAACGGGAGACGCCTGAACTATCGATCGAATTACGTAACTACAGGCGGAGGCCGGTAATCTCGTTCTTCTAATGAACTTCGTAGCGAGCGAATGTCCCTTACGTTCGAGCGACCGCCACAAACCGCGCGCCATATTTCGTCGCTCGATCAAAAGTACGACTTCCTCATTCCCTCCGGCTGCTTCAACCCCTCCGAGCACGAAGATATTGGCTAGCTCTCTCTCTTTCTCTCCCTCTCGAGTTCTTCGTTCCCCTATAGTTCGTAGTATGTTGGTATTTTAATATAAAAATTTAGCAGCACGCGGCGTGGTTGGTCGACAGAATGACACCGTTGAGAATCATCGGCTCGTTTCCCACGTGCTTCCAGCGGCACGTCAAAAGTAGAAAACGTCCCGGTTACGCTTTCTCAGACGTTAAACGGAAATAATATGGATTACACGGTGAAGTAGCGTTCGCGTCGTATTTATTATTTTTCCTGCGTCGGTAATGACAATGAACGAAGCCGCGGAAACGAACCTTCGCTTTCTTCATTTTACCGTAAGTCTGTCCCGGAATAACCGAAACGGAGAACGTTTATTCTTATCGTCGTCCAGAGTCGATTAAAAAAAGAGAAAAAAAAAAAGCGAAAGAAATGGAGACATCTCTGCGTCGAAGAAGGCATTGAAGTCTCCACCGTCGTGTAAAAAATGTTACATCTACCTCGAACGCTCTAACCTGTGTTCCTTCGTCGAGTGATCGCGTTAATTTCTGAGCTCTCGTTCTCTCTCTCTCTCTTAAAGAAAAAGAAAGAAAATTGAGAGAGCTCGAACGAAACGTTTATTCGACGAATTGTCGATAAAGGCAACGCGACCAAAGGGGTCAAAAATCCGCAACGATCGCGAGACGACGCTCGCGTCTCTCCGAGGCTCGAGTCGACGTGGCGTTATTGCAGCGAGCCAACGAGGCCGCGCATATCAATAAATAACAGTAAGGCAGCGTTAACAACAACAACGATACGTCGCCTATCATTTCGTGCTTCTTTACCACCCCCCGTCGGTCCGCGTCACCCCCACGGGGTGTGCACACGTAGGTACAATCGATTGCGTCTGCCAAGCTTTTACGCCGGGGAGAGAAAACCGGCGAATCGACAAATTCGACGCGGCGCACCCCCGTCTCCGAGGAGGGGTCGCTCACCATCGGCCCCGTCCATTTATATCCTCCTTCGTCCTCCTCTTCCTCCTCTTCCTCCTCTTCCTCTTCTTCCTCCACCGTCCCGCCAACCCCTTCTTTCCTCTCTCTTTATTGCTATTTTTTTCCTTTTCCTTTTTTTTTCTTTTTCCTTTTCCTTTTTCTTTTTTTTTTTTTTATTCTCAGCGAAAGACGAAGCACCACCCCGTTATGCACGATAAAAAGTTTAATGTCAGAGAAGACGTCGTGGGCGGCAAGAGAGGGAGGGAGGGGGTGGGTCGGGACGAGGCAGGGTGTTGGGTGGGTGTAAGGAGGGTCTGCAACGGGATGGGTGGGTGTATGGGATGGGTAGGCGCGGGTTCGACGTCGGGAAGGGGGGTGAAAGTGCCCGGGGATCGTAATGACTCGATATGAAACCCGGGCAGTGCAATTTCTTTCTTCTTCTGCCCTTTCCTTCCTCCCCCGCGCGTCTCGACGTCTTCCTCTTTTTTCATCGCAGTATTTCCCCATAAAAGCGGCCCGGCATAATAAAAAGCGTTATATAGCTGGCACTGAAAAGTAACGCGCGTCTCTCTCTCTTTTTTCTCTTTTTCTCTCTCTCGCTCTCTCTGTCTCTCTTTCGTTCTTCGTTGCCGGTGTACGTGTGTACGCGTGTAGGTACGCACACCGAGGAATAGACACGGCGGCGTAAGGTCTTTTACGGCCTTATTTGCGGAGACGTAAAAATCGCGAAAATCAATACGGAACTTCTAACATTAAATATTCAGGCTATTGACTGGGCGTGGCCAAGAGCCAGACACTCTTTCGTACCTGTGAGTTCCTCGGCTTCCTCCACGGGAAACCACTCTTCCGCGATCGCGATACGCTCTCGCCGCTTTCCAGACGTTTCGCGTCTTCTCGCGATGCTGGCCTCTCTTTCATTCTTTGCCCTTGCTACCTGTTTAAGTACTTCTGCGTTCCTTTGCGAGCGAAAGTTTCAGGGACTTGTAGGCGTGTAACGTTTCAACGACGCGTGTTTCCATTTAAGTTGCAAATAATCAACCTTTTTCTTTTTTTTTTTTTTTTTCGTACGCGAGTAACAAACGTAGGGATTTTGATAACGCTTTTAATTCGGAACTACCACCCTCTGTACGTACGATACGATTAATGTTTTTGTTCGAGAAGAATAGGATATTTGATACTGGTTCTGATTAAAACCGATTTACGTGCGCGGAATGATCAATGTTGCAGTGAAAATTTTCAGAGAGCCGGCCAGGATATTCAAGGTTCCTTTTGACGGAAAATTGTTTGATATATGAAACGATTAACGCTTTAACTGAGCAATTATTTCCAGGGAAAAGCGCAATATCCGACGTTCTTTCTGTAACCGGCAATCAAATTCGACGTTCGCAATTGGTCGAATTGTTTCGGTCGCGTTGTGAAAAATCGGACGATCCGATACCGCGGGATCGTCGGAAACTGTTTCGACGATACACGCGATACACGCGATACACGCGATACACACGTTGTTCTAACGATAACGCGACTCCGTACCTGAGAAACATTTGTTTTCCAAGCGAAACGAACAACGGAGAAAATTCAAACAACAAAATTGTGGCAACTCTCGTGGTAGACTGTTTAAAGGGTTAAGGAATAAATGATTCGCAACGAAAACGAAACGGGCTTTTTGCGACGCAACAATACCGTGGTTCGAATTAATGCGTATTCAGTTGCTTCATTTTACTTGCATGTAAAATTCCATTGTTGTTCCGTAGAATAATTTTCAAGGAATTACGCGAAACGCTGCTGGTGTACGCGAGTCGATACAAACCGGGCTCGAGCGACAAAGAAAGAAACGAAAGAAATAGTAGAAAATAAAAACGACACAAAAGAAGAAGAAAAAAAAGAAAGAAAAAAAATAGGGAACACGATTTACGGTGGGTTTATGTTTCGTAAAATAAAATGTAAATTCGAAGGGAAAATCGTGTGGTCGTGTCCCGTTCGGACGACAGTTTAAAGCACGTAATCGCGAAAAGAATAGCCCTTACGTCCGTTCCACGTTTCAAATATCCCTTCCGTTTAAAAGATCCTTTATAACGTTTGCGGTTGTTTTTAGAAATTTCCAGCGTAGCATAAGTTTTCATTGGCGGGAAATGAAATGTAAATCTGTCGAGTGAAATATAACGCGAAACGATTTTATGACGTTTTAAGAAAAGTTTCGAGCAATTCGTGGCAGTTTCTCGAACGATTCTTGCCCACCGAGTCTCGATGGCGCCCGATCTAAATTATTGCAGCGTCGAATTTCGCCTTTTTGCCAAGAGAGACGAAGAAAGTCGAGAGAGATCCACGTCGGAATCGTTTCGGTCGAGATTTGAGAGTAATTACAAAAGATAATTGAACGAAATCGTATTCCCCCGCCGCGTGAAATTCTGAAAACCGGAAACGCACCGGTTCCATCGCGACGAGAAAAGTAATTTTTGCGATACCTACTCTACGAAAGTTGTAACTGCTTTTAACGACGCTCGATCCGTCGACGATAGCTGACAAATCTAGGCTAAGCCACGCTAATTTACGATCCTCAATGGAAAACGATGCACGGTTTGTTTGAACTCTGTCAACGAGCGAGCTAATGAACGAGAACGAAGTAATAAATTTTCAAAAGATTCGAAACAATTTATATATTTTATATATTACACGATAGCGACGGGAATATTTTTCAACTTAAGCGCTTCGCTACATCGAACAGCGTATCGTCGGAGCAGAAAAAAAGACTGCGCTGGATGCTTTAAGTTGATGCTGGAAAATAAATTTCGCTCGCGCGGAGCATCGCTTACAAGATTATATCTTCTCTGTTTCACGGTAACCAGATTAACGTAAAAACGTAAAAAAAGAAGGGACGGAGCACTACGGGGGGAACATTATGATCAAACCGGTAGACAGGACACTGACGGAGGGATGTGTCGTTTATAAACGACGTGTCAGCAAATAAAATCGCGATTGACAGAAATACCGGTTGTTGGACGGTGCTAAATACGTACGTATACGTAGGCGTGTGAAGCTGTTCTTGGATCGGTTTAAGCCCGTTTCACACCTGTCGTAACCGATCGATCTTGAACCGATTCCGGAGACTAGTTATTCCGTGTCTAAACTGATCTGACCTGAATCTAGCGTGTTTGATTTCTCGAGGCTTTTTCGTATCGATTCGATTCAATTTAACACGGTTCCCTTCGGTTTCGTTTCATCTATTAAGATTGCTCCCAATTCGTTGCACCTCGATACACGTGTCTTCTCTTTCGACTCAATTATCATCGTACGTGTCGCGTCTCGATTCCTGAACATTAAATTCTATTAGAAATTGGACAAATCGCAGGATGTTTCTCATTTTGCTTTTGACGCGGAAAACAAAAAGAATAATGTACGATCGCGTCTGGCCTGAGTTCGTCTACTTCTGTTGAAAGAAAATCCAAACTTAACGAGTGCGGTATCGATGAACGACACGGTAGTTTAAAGACGACTTGACCGCGACACCGTTTTCCTCGGTTCCAGTGGAAAGCGTTAAGTTCAGGCAAGTGTGTAACAAGCTTTAGCGGCAACAAAAAAATCACAGCGGTCAGGGAACGAGAGAGTAGTCTGTTCGTCGAGTGCTTCATTGACTTTCATGACAGATCTGCACGTGGTAGCTGCCTTCGGGCACCGAAGCGGAAATACATATTTTATCGGCGCTATTCGGAAGCGCCGCTTAAGAATTCGATCGTCTCCGCGATCTCTACACCGCTATCATTCACTTCTCTCTCTCTTTCTCTCTTTCTCTCGCCATCTCTCGTGAATACGCATGGGTGTGCGCGAGTTTTTGGCAAGTGGCAGGGAACGTGTGGCGCATCAATTTTCGAGGTAATTAACGAAGAGCGACACAGCGCCGCTCGCCCTTACCGGGACCTATGAATTAACTCTGCCGGGTCCTTCATTTTCGACGTCCTTGATTTTCTCGTGTCCACTGAACTCGAATATTTATCAAGGACGCGTTTGTCGGTCGTGTTTCCCGCTGGTAACCGGTTTGACTCGCTTTAATGGTCGATTTGCAAGCGTCGAAAGATTCGACGGTTCGTTTAGTCCCTTCATTAACGCGCCCTTTCGCTTTTGTTTTCGCAGATGGTTCTGTCAGCTTGCAGCACGTACTTCGACACAATTCTGTCCCAGTACGAGGAGAAGGACCCTATCGTCATAATACGGGACGTCAAGTTCTCAGACATCAAAGTGCTGGTTGAGTTCATGTACAAGGGAGAAATCAACATCGAGCACGTGAGTGATCTGTAATTTTTCTTCGATCGATCGCGTAGCTTCCTCGACGGAGGACACTTGCAAGAGAAATACCTCGATTGGTATTTGATTGTAACGTGCTTGCACAGTTGATAACTTTAATGAATTTTTCGTTCGGACTTCGTTGATTTCTGAGAATCAACAGTATCGATTTAATAAAATAATATCCAATTTTCTTCTTAAATTCTTCGCTATTTTTCGATCAAATATCTTTCAACTCGTATCGTAGCATACAGTCCGATGGAGAGTCGACCAAAATCGGCGTACCGCTTAACGCGTTAATCTTTGGTAATTGTAGTATTAATTCATAATTTTATTCCTCCAACAGTTGTTTGAAATGCAGTTGAAATATAACAAAATGCACGCAGTCGAAGCCGAAGAAACGAGGTCTTTCTCTTGTTGGGAAGAGAGTTCGATAGATAGGGGCTCTGAGAAACGTTGGCCGGGCTTTTGACGAGCGACGCTCCCCGACGACCGGTCGAGCGTCGAAATTAAAACTGATTAAGGAAATAAAGCCCGCGGAACGTAGCTCTTTCGTCCCTTTTCAGACTCGATAGACGACTTATTTACATCGTGGACATTACGAGGGCACTCGTGTCCCGCTGACAGTGGAAAAAGTGTCGCGGGGAACGGCGCGGGAACGCGGCCTAGCCTCAATTTATTTATAATTGAAGACTCGTGCCTCTTCGAGGTTCGAGCATGCCGTGCTTCAAAGCGAACTCGGATTTCCTATTAATCCCCGTACAAAAATCCTCGCGAAGATGCAATTTGTTTTGCTGCGCGCGGTCAATCGTTTCTTCTCCACTTTGTTCGCTTAATTAACGATCGATGGAATTTATATTTGCACCGCCGATTCGTTCGAAAAACTTACGTTTCCGATCCCGACGTGGAAACTTGTTCTCTTTACAAAGTCGCGTTACCAGCACGAGCTGTCGCTCGAGGAACAAGAAACGCGTTGCATCCCTTCTCGCAAGAAAGATAAATTACAAGTTAATTAATTAATAACGGTCACGTACGATCGTTGGTATCCGCCTCGAATAGAAACCGACCAGCATAAAATTCCATTAATTTCCCTTTGGTATTCCGATTTCATTCGACACCGTACCTCTCTGCGTTCGATCGTTTGAAATATGTTTCCAACGGAAGCACGGTATCGTCGGAAGCGTTTCGTTTCAGACGTCTTCGCGATGCGTAATGTCCAACGCGTGTCGCTTGTTTCAAACGAGAATCTAATTCAGGCTCGAAAGACGATCCCCGACAGCAGCAAGAGTAGCAAGAGTTCTTTCTTATTCTTCCGTGTTTCTAGTCGTGATCAGGCAGTCGGGTTCGCGAGAGCTTTCTCCAGCTCGGTGGCCACGTTTTGCCCGCGAAATATCCGGCTCCAGTGAAAATGTGCGCTGTCCTCGGTGCATCTGGTCGGACGATCCGTTGGATCATGGCTGGCTAGGAGCTTTGGGCACGATCGGATTTGCGCGAGGTCGGGACCGCGCGTGGTTTTTCAATCGTTTCATGCGACACGAGCAAGAAACGAAAGCGGCGATCGTTTCTGAAATACACATTATTCCTGGTGCGGTGCCGAAGACGCTGACCCACATAAGCATTTTTCCAATTCCGGCCGTGGCCGATAGAAAGCCGCGGAGAGCCGTTTGTAGAAAGTTCCCATATTATTTAGCATTCTCTCGGTCGCTCCGGCATTATTGCAGTGAAAATTGACAAATAATAATTGGACCTATTTCACTCGATGCGTCCAGCTGCCACTGCCCGATATTACCACCTATATATCGGCTTTTTTTTTCTTCTTTTTTCCGATCCGATTTATTATTCGCTTCCTCGAATTCAGTCGAATCGGACAGATTCGGGTGCTACGGGTTTGCCTGGCAAATTGAAGCGGCTAGGATTAATGGAATTACTAATTTTTACTTCTGCCGCGTGATCGCTTTTTCCTTCTGACTTTTTTTTTTTTTTTTTTATGCTACGAACGGCCAGAGATAATTAGATTTACCCAGCTCTGTCCTGGCAGCTCGACGAATTTCTTACGGCACCGACTCTTCTTTTTTTCTTCTCGTTCTTGTTCTTCTTCTTCTTCTTCCTCTCTCTCTTACCATTATTCGAGACGACGCTACCGCTTTCAAAGAAACCGCGAACGTTCCACGAGGAAAATGCTTGGCTCGCCACGAGCTCGTGCCAAAAACGTTGAAAACGAAGCGCCTCGTATATTATACCATTTATGCCCGTTCCCTGGAACCACCGAGGAAATATTGAAAGCGGATCGGTTAAAAATATTGCTGCTCCCTTGCTCGGTAACTCTTGCCAGAAACGGTTAAACCACTCGGCCGAAATGTTGACCGAAAAAAGAGAGAGAGAACTCGCTACTTACCTTGATTAGTAGGAGGATGTCGAGAATACAGCTGTTTCGTGGATCGGCTTCAAATCGTACCTTCTTCCTGCGCGAATTTCGATTCTCCGGATCAACGATCTCTTCGAATCGTGCTTGAACATTTTTTTCTAGCTCGATCCAAACTTAGAACGAAACGACCCACGAGCATCCGCAACCTCTGAAAGGATTAAACGACAAAGAGTTTCGGTGTTATCAAAGAAGAGAGCTCTGTATCTTTGAAAGGTTCGTTCTGTTTGCGAGCGTGATTAAAGTTGTGGTGTGTGTCGATGTTTTAGACGAGATTGTCGTGCCTGTTGAAAACCGCGGAGGATTTGCACATCAAGGGCTTGGCCGAGGTGAGCTGGCGCAGCGATTCCACGCAAAATGATCTAGGCAACAGCGGTCACAGTCCTGGCGCGGCAACTCCAGGTGTCGAGACGGTCCTCAGGGAAGGAGACGCGGACGAACCACCACCTCCGAAGCAAAAACGCAGAGGGCGTCCGCCCCTAGACGATCCACCCTCGGCTCACGATGTCTTCACACCAAAAATCACATGTATCACAGGAAATGTACGTCGAGAGTGGCTCGAATATTTCATTTATCGTAATACCTATTCTTATTTTTTCATTTTTTTCTATTTAAAATGTTTCATACGTTTATAAATCATTTTTATCGTCGCACTACCGATCAATGCTACAATCGATAGTAATCGAACGATTTATTTTTCTTCGACTCGTCTGTTCAAACCTTCTCGATTTCCCAGGAGGAAATGATGAGCGAGGGCGGTGACCACGAAAGTTGGGACGACGACATGATGATGAACGAAAATAACGAAACGCCACTGCCGGTGGTAAGGACAGTTTCTTTTTAACGTTCGATCGCCTGGGTAATGCCTACGGTGCCAGTTTTAATAACCTTGTTTCATATTTCGCAGCTATCGTACATGTCCAAGGATGACAACGCATCCGACCAGGAAAAGAAAGGTACGTGACTTTGTTAATCAAACAAAGTACTCGTGATTAGGCGTTCCTCTGGAGGGAAGATCAACCGATTGGCTCGAATCAACGAGTGTATTGCGAGACAATCGATTTCTCGACGCATAGATAGCTCTATGCAGAGGCGCGCGCGTGTTTGGTAGGCGCGAAGGATCTAACGTGGTTTGATTTTGCTGCAGCGCCTACCACTCCCTCGAATTCCAACGCCACGAACCCATCGATCCCCGAGCAATTCCGAGACGTCGTGAAGATGAACGATTACCTGACGACGGGACGCCGCCAAGAGTTCTGGGAGGAGCCGTTCACGCGACGCGTTATGGATGCCATTAAGAGCAAAGAACTGGAAATGAAGACTGCCGCCGAGATACTTGGCGTATCCTACGGAACCCTCTACGGCAGATATCGCGACAGTTATGGTTGCCTTAAACATCCGTATAGGTAATGGAAGAGACTTGACGGTTGTCGGCTCTTGATTGCCTTTGTCGCGACCGGTTACTACCTTCTTCGTGTTTTACGAGCGTATCGCGCAACGCGTCGCGTTTTATACACGCGCACACTCGTAACTTCCAGCTCTGAGGAATTTTCATTTCGAAACGTCAAAAACACCAACGATACGATTACACGCGGTTTGGGGAAGGGAACAAAGAAATTTTCCTGGGAATAAATTTGTGTGACGCGTGCTAAGTGAAATCGTGCATTAACCTGCTTTCTTCGACTTCGTTTTTACGGCTCGGTCTTTCAGCGTGTGGGAAATCGAATCAGGCTTCTTTTCCTCTTCTCATTTTTCTTTTTCCTCCGCGTCTCGAAACGAATGAAAATTTGTTAAAAACTCGCATTGTCGGATCTGTTCACAGAGTAAGGGATTTCTGGTCGGAACCTGGTCCAGCCGAAGTATTGGCCAAGCTACGACGGAAAGAGATCACGTTGTACCGTGCAGCCGAGTTCCTCAATGTGACCATGCACACGTTGGCAACGTATCTGTCGACGCTACAGGGTCCAGACAGGATCTCGCTGGCGGGTGACCTGAGCGTGGCGGCGGGTGCGATCGATGGTAACAACGAGACCCCGGAGAACAACGAGTCTGTGAACGACATTCTTCAGAAGATCAACGCGAACGCGGCGGTTGCAGCGACCACAGCGACGCCGACCACCTCGACCCCGATCAAGAGAGAAGGAGGAGGCTACATCGAGGTACCAACGCCCGTCCCGAAAGCGGCGACCTCGGTGCTCGAGAACAACCCGGATATCACGATCGTGAAGACAGAGAGCATGCCTCGTAAACGGGACTACACCAAGGTTTCGAACACGGAAAACAACAACGCGAAGCTAATGAGCGGTGGTGCCGTCAGTGAAGTGACGCAGCAGCAGCAACAGCCACAACAGAAGATCACCGACCCGTTGTCTTTAAACAACGACAACAGCAAACCCTAACTGTTCAGGCCTTATCTGCAACCGGCGAATCCCCGTGCACCGAACGCTAGCTACAGATCCGAGCTGTGCCCGCGCAGATTCTATTCGAACGTGTTTACTCGCTTTCTCACGAATTTTCATTTGAAGTAGGAAGAAGGTGGAACGCGTCGGTCGTGTTGTCCGCGTTAATTATTCGTCGTCGCGACGTCGTCGTCGCTGCCTTGGCCCGTTCGTTGACGCTCCGCGCGCACGCCAGCCCACGCCAGCAGAGTAGCTTTAGACAATCTCGCGTGTACGATCGTCTTCGTAGCATAGGCTGGAGTTGCATCGACACCGGCAGAACTGTGTCACGAGTAAACACACATATACACACACACAGAAAAAAAAAAAAAAAAAAAAAGGAAAAGAGATAAATTCTAACGGATCTAAAGGGCCTGACTTATTTTCAAACGAGGACCTTGCGAAGCGAGGGCTCGCTGATCGATCAACCTGCCTTTTTTGGATCCGGCTCGATTCTTATCCCCGTTGCACGGATGCAACGCCAGCCGCGTATATTTTCCGAGTAAAACGAGCAGAGTGTGTCGAGCTAGAGAACGATTCCTTCTTAAAAGTTAGTACCTAGCGATACGGTTCTTCGTTACTTCAAAATTGGTTCGCTTAATCTAACGTTGGTAGCGATTATTCAATCGTCGTGTTTGGCCTTCGTGACAAAGGAAGAAACAAAACGAAAGGAAGGAAAGAAAAAAACAAAAAGAAGAATGAAAAAAAAGAAAAAAAATGAAAGAAAGAAACGTGTAATAAAGTTCAATCGAAGTTCCTTTTGAATAACGATGTAGGGTGTATCGCGAAAAGAATGCCTAGACTATTTTCTGCCGCATGTGTCTGTATGGTAGCACGTAAAGAGCGACAATATTATTCACCCGTAGATCCGTCTGTATAGTGATCCCAGAGTGACAGTCCTTCNACAGGAAAAAAAAAAAAAAAAAAAAAAGGAAAAGAGATAAATTCTAACGGATCTAAAGGGCCTGACTTATTTTCAAACGAGGACCTTGCGAAGCGAGGGCTCGCTGATCGATCAACCTGCCTTTTTTGGATCCGGCTCGATTCTTATCCCCGTTGCACGGATGCAACGCCAGCCGCGTATATTTTCCGAGTAAAACGAGCAGAGTGTGTCGAGCTAGAGAACGATTCCTTCTTAAAAGTTAGTACCTAGCGATACGGTTCTTCGTTACTTCAAAATTGGTTCGCTTAATCTAACGTTGGTAGCGATTATTCAATCGTCGTGTTTGGCCTTCGTGACAAAGGAAGAAACAAAACGAAAGGAAGGAAAGAAAAAAACAAAAAGAAGAATGAAAAAAAAGAAAAAAAATGAAAGAAAGAAACGTGTAATAAAGTTCAATCGAAGTTCCTTTTGAATAACGATGTAGGGTGTATCGCGAAAAGAATGCCTAGACTATTTTCTGCCGCATGTGTCTGTATGGTAGCACGTAAAGAGCGACAATATTATTCACCCGTAGATCCGTCTGTATAGTGATCCCAGAGTGACAGTCCTTCGAGAATCGATGTTTCTCGTGCGATCGTCGTTTTAAACAAACATTGCACGAGCGTATATTTCAGCGATATATGAAAATACACTTCTGCAACGGGAGCCTTAAATCGTTCGAGCGTTAGAAACGTTTTACATATGCGATTCGCCGACAAGATTGATTTTTTTACTATAACTATCTTTTTTCGAAGCACGTCGCCCGATGGCGAAGTTCGCCTTTCTTTTTTTTTTTTTCTTTTTTTTTTCTTGTCTAACGATGATTTGCCAATCTTGAAGGATGCTCTCGTGAAAACGATCTCCTCGCGAGGAATCCTCGACGATTGCTTCTGAACACGTAGAACGTTCGGTCGGAATTCAATGCGCGAAGAAAAATTGTACAATTCTATCTTTTTTTATTTTCTTCTTTCGCTCACTCTCTGTCTCTACTCCTCTCTCACTCTCTTTCTCTCTCTCTCTCTCTCTCTCTCTCTTTCTCTCTGTTTATACAGCAGTGTATAGAATTCGTTGCACTTAGAGATGATATATTTTAGAAGCGGAGTTTAAGTATGTGTGCGAGCTTTCTTTCCTTTCTTCTTTTTCTTTTATTTTTTTTCTTTTTTTTTTTACGTATATATTATTCTATCGTAGACGTTTTAAGTAGCTTTTATTTAAGCAAAATGATTGCTGATCGATATCAAAGGTCACTTGGAAAGGAGATACACGCATAACGTCCATTGTAAATATCGGTGCAATAGTAAGACCTAAAATTAATCTTATTTGTTAATCGCTATTTTAAAGGAAAGAAACGTAAAAAATGGGGAAACGAAGGAGGGACATGCTGTTTTTAGTGTCATGCAATCGCGTTCGGATCTTTTGCTTGCAAGGACAAGAAAAGATGAAACGAAAAAAAGAAAAAAAAGAAAAAATACAAAAAGGGGAAAAAAGAATATGTCGATACGACGAATCGCCTTGTTGGTGCGCGACCAACTTGCGGAAGTTGCGTTTAACTTTTACTTTCGTAAGAAATTGTTCGAGGCGTTGTTGTGTCGTGTCTACGCGAGGCTAGACGCGGAACGAAAACGAGGCCGCACGCGCGCGTCATTAAACCGTACTCCACGAGACATTTTTGACTGGAAAAAAAAAAATATGAGTATTCCTGTTCGCTGAAGCTAAAAAAGCAAAACAAAGAAACAAAAAAAAAAAAAAAAAAAAAAAAAAAAAAAAAAAAAATAAAAAAAACACTAAGTAAGAACTAATAGTATAGTAGAGGTATTCTCGATATGATATTTTTCGACGATATAAGACTTAGTTGCGTTGAGAGGACTCGTACAGAGAGGGTACTTGTAAAGTAATCCAGAGGAAAATGGTGTAACTGTGAAAAAAGCCGGACACACGGGAAGAGAACACGCAGTGTCGTATAAAAGAAAAAAGAAAAAGAAAAAAAAAAAAAGAAAATGCTTCTACGATAACGAGGAGAGATGGATACGATAAAAAGTGGTACTGTGAAGTGTGTACATACAGAAGCGTAGGTTTAAATAGAGCGATGGAATGCATGAAAATGTGAGCATGCCGAGAATATTATACATATATATACATATATCTCTTTTTCTCTAGAGGAAATTCTAAAATCGACTGACTATTAACGATAAATATGATGTTCAAACGATAAATTGCTCCGCGAGCAAGGAAGAAATAGCGTTATACGTTCGACAAGGAACACTAGTATTTTCCAGAATGCGAGTAAGCTGTTTCGCGGTTCTTTTTTTTTAAACAGATATATATATATATTGCATCGTTTATCGCTGTCGGTTCCAAAAAAACAGAGGGATGATCTTTTTGATTACTTTACGAGTGCTCTGGACCGACCATTTTACCACGTATAAGTATCATTTTATACGATAACTTTGCACCGTTCGATATTTTATTCGTGAACTATGGGACACCGTCGATGATATAGATCTGTTCATTCTTTCACTCATTAATTTAACTGACGTCGAGTTTCATTACGTATATATATATATATACATATATAGATATATACATATATATATATATGTATATCTTTCATTGAACACTCGTATTAAACGATTAGTAGTTTCTTCCTCTCCCCCTCTATCTCTCTGTCATTCATTATCATTATTATTACGATTAATTATTATTATTGTTATTATTATTATTTTCTCTTTTAAGTAAAATAAGACTAAGACATACCAAATGAGAAATGTAAGGACAAGTTTTGTTAGGTTAGTACTATCGCATATCAAGAACGCAAAAATACATGCGCCTGAAGCACTCTGTATTGCCTATGCACGTCCCGGTGAAACGTAGCTGGGGCGCACAAGACCACTTTTACTCTAACAAGAGTATACGACTAGAAGTATTAATATTTAATATTAATAATCAACGCGGATTGTCCAGAATGGATGGTCATGTTTTTGAGGATCAACGTTCGAGCCATTGAACAAAAAGGATCAAACGAATTTAAAAAGAAGACGAAGGAAAGAAAAAAAAGAAAGAAAAAAAAAAGAGAGATCGCAAAGAGGAATCCGATTTTTTATTATTTTTTTTTTCTTTTTTTTTTTTTTTTTTTTTTTTTTCCGAGGCACGATCATTTTTTAAAAAGCGAATCTTCGCGAGAGTACAAATTACATGGGACTTTCGATAACCCTGTTGGTGTAAAGGAACTTTTTCGAAATGACGTTTCACGAGTTCGTTTTTTGTCCTGCGCGTGCTTAGAACGGCCGCTAGCATTTCGCGTACGCGACATCGCGATGGTACCTTCTCTCTGCTTCTCTTCACCAACGCGGTTAACGATTATCTTTAAACGATTTAAACGGAGATATCGTTTCGTTTAATCTGTTCCTTTTTCTTTTTTTTTTTCTCATTATTATTATTTGCTTTTTTTTTTCTTTTTCTTTATCGTTTTTAACGAAGAAATCGCGCGTATGCCAAACCGTACGTCTCAAAGACTGATGGCCATTCATTTGGAGGTTCTTGTAATGGTAATCTCACGCCGCGCGGTCTTGTAACCGTGACAGGATCGCCGGAGTACATCGACATTGTATGAGAAGACAGGACAAGACTAGCCTATTATTGGCGAACGATGCCCGATCGCCGTGTGCATCGTACAATGAGACTAAAAAAATTGATATCATAATTATGTGTCGTTTGATATAAACGAGTAATAAATATAGTATGTATCATCGTTTTATACACAACCTAATTATATCTACGTACACTATGTACATTCCTAGTATACACTATGTCACTGTCACACGTACACACACATACATACATCGCATTACACGCGCATTAACAAAAGAAAGAAAAGAAAGAAAAAAAAAAACACGTGGACCTATTGTATACGTGTACGCGCCGTGCATCCGCACGTAGAGAAAAGCGTATGTCGCGTGCGTATGCATGGACGCGGACGCAGAGACACATACACATATAAATATATTTATAATAATTATATAGCTATTCCAAAACGGACCACCGCGACATCGACATACGAAGATCATTTAAAAATAATACAAACGAGATAGAAGAAAAAAAAAAGAAAGAAAAAAAAGGAAAATAAAATAACCGGGGGCGTAAAAAAAGAAAAGAAAGAAAAAAAAAAAATATGAGAAACCCTAATTGACGATACGTGCGTATTAAAACAATAATCGTCGGTTGAATTAACCAGCGTTCCATTTCGTTGTTAAGAGAACAGCAGCGCCGTTATCAGTGTCTCATGTATAACAACACAATCGAGTTTGTCAATTTTCAATACACGGGAATTAACCGAATGTATACGTATATAACAGATGAATAGAACGAAGAAACAAAATGTATTAAAAACGCGCATGTATAGCTAAATGGTTGTTACACTTGAGCACAATAGAGAGAACAAAGTATATGAGTATAGTTTTACACGAAAGGCTTTATCGCCCGTTTAGTTTTATACCTGAGACACGAAGAAAAGGCTGAAACGGTTAGACGATAAAAACAGTTCGAAACCCCTCTATTCTGCGTTCTCGTTCTTTCTCTCTTTCCGCTGTTCGTAAAAAAAGACGAAAAGTAAAAAAAAAAAAAAAAAGAATACAAGAAAAAAAACAAAATAAATTTTTTTTTTTTTTCTTTTACCGATTGCAAATCATTGTCATTGTATTGTACATGACCATTGCGTACACATACGCGCATGCGCATTCATATTGCATCCTTTTCGTACACGAGAACTTCCTCTTCCACGGCCCATTCGTCTTTACTTTTTTTTTTTTTTTTTTTTTTCGTTTGGTTTTTTTCTTTTTTCTTTTAAGACTGTACTAATTTCGTTTAATTTATTTTAGTACGGTGTGTAGGACGCATTTTTGAAAATCATCGGAGGACGCGATGGCGGATACCCGATCGATCGATGGAACGACGTCGCGTTTTCGTTTCCGCGGAATATCGTTTCTCACTACCTAGCCAAAGTTTAGAATTTGTGTTTATTATCTGTAATTCTTCCATCGCAAATTACGTCCTTTTTTTTTTCACTCGCTCTCATTCTTTTTCTCTGTCTCTCTTTCTCGCTCTCCTCTATCCGTATATCTCTTTTCTCCTTTTTTCATTCTATCTCTTTTTTTTTTCTCTTTTTACACTCATACACATGGACACATGACATATATGTTTGACATATTATTATATTTACTATTATTTTAATTATAATTTTCCAGAAGTATATATTATCTTTAATAATCGTGGTAATTTTTAGACTAGAAGAACAATATATTAGCGGATAGAGATTAAAGTATACATAAACAAAATAAAGTAAATATATATATAAATATATATATAAATATATTATATATATATTGATAAAATATTGAGATCGTAATTAGAAATTGGGTCGAGCGCATACAATGCTGAAAGACGATAATGGTATTTACGCGTAAGGATGTTAAAAGGACGAGCAGATGGATTAAAAGCGGACTTGGCTACTGTGGCCAAGCTGCTCGCAGAGAATATTCAATAATTGAACAAAAAAAAAAAAAAGAAAAAAAGAAAAAAAAAAGGAGATCAGTAAATGTAAATGTTTGTAAACAAATTATGAAACATTATTTGTTCAGTGCCTACATATTTACACAGTAACAATAAAGATGAAGATTAGTGAATATCCTTTTGTCTCTTTTTTCACCAAGAAGATACGATATCGATCCATCGATCAAAACCAAGTCACCGTCGAGCGATACGTTTAAAATATAGACACCGATCCTTGAATAGTACCGCAATGCGAACGATCGTTTCTCTTTCTTTTCACAGTATTTTTATACAACTGATATGCAACATGACATTAAAAATAAATGAGTGAAAAACTGTGTCTTCTTTCGTAGCCTGAAATAACGTCTGTGGATTTAAATTACAATGTAACGTTCACTGTCATCGCGCAACGAGATCAAAGCGATTCAACCCGACCTAAGCCGCTTGGGTACGAAATACGTTGATATGGAATCCGTTTGATCGTGGTCGGCTCTTTTGTTTGAAAATAACGTTTCAAAAATTCCGTTCCCTGTGTTTAACCTATGATATCAAACTTTTGAAAATCCAACAACTTAAAATCCTTCGAGAAAATAAATTAAGAAGATTAATTTATCCCATACACCGTTTTCCTTTTTAATTTTCGATCTCAAAAATCTTCCATACCGTTCAAATTGATTTCAAAGTTACACCTATGGGATCTCCCGATCGATCGATATCGAGGAATATGTATTTCCCTGACAGCGATTCAAATTGGCCGCTTTTTTCTTACACGGGAGCGATATCTATTTACGGTGTTGGGCCCAAGTAGGGGTACCATCCCCACCATGGGACCCCTTCATCGCGATCGTCGGTCACGGTGACATCCTAGCTCAACAGTTGAATTTCTAAACCCGTCCAAGGTAGATCGGCACTCCGCCTTTAGCGATCTTCGCGATTTTTACCTCTTTAGCTTTTACCCGTGAGATAGTCGTGCGCGTACAGTTTTGTGGTGCTTTTTTCTTCTCAATTTTTGCAAACTTTCCCTCCTATCACGATGCATGTCTCGCTCATGCAGCAACTTCCGATGCCACAAGTGTCGAACGTCTTTTACCCGTTTAATACAAGCCTCGAAGAGGAGATGAAGAGATTGTTCGTCAATTTCACGATCGAAACTGAAACCACGCCGCTTCCGAACGGTAAGTTTATTTACCGATAATATTGTGTCATAGATATGGAATTTCCTGGAAAAATGTTCGAGCGATATCGAAAGTTAAAAAAAAATCGATCGAGGAAAAACAACGCTTCATCGATTTTCCGCCGATATTCTCAAACGGTCGAGAGTTGCTTTTTTGTTTTAAGGTCGCTCATGGCAGTTGCTTTTGCATTTTTAAACATTTAAATTATGCGGATTATATAATACCGTAGCATTGTGTAATACAACGTAATCTTTTTGCGTCGTAAACTATCGCGAGAATAATTTCACACGTTTATGATNGTTTGATCGTGGTCGGCTCTTTTGTTTGAAAATAACGTTTCAAAAATTCCGTTCCCTGTGTTTAACCTATGATATCAAACTTTTGAAAATCCAACAACTTAAAATCCTTCGAGAAAATAAATTAAGAAGATTAATTTATCCCATACACCGTTTTCCTTTTTAATTTTCGATCTCAAAAATCTTCCATACCGTTCAAATTGATTTCAAAGTTACACCTATGGGATCTCCCGATCGATCGATATCGAGGAATATGTATTTCCCTGACAGCGATTCAAATTGGCCGCTTTTTTCTTACACGGGAGCGATATCTATTTACGGTGTTGGGCCCAAGTAGGGGTACCATCCCCACCATGGGACCCCTTCATCGCGATCGTCGGTCACGGTGACATCCTAGCTCAACAGTTGAATTTCTAAACCCGTCCAAGGTAGATCGGCACTCCGCCTTTAGCGATCTTCGCGATTTTTACCTCTTTAGCTTTTACCCGTGAGATAGTCGTGCGCGTACAGTTTTGTGGTGCTTTTTTCTTCTCAATTTTTGCAAACTTTCCCTCCTATCACGATGCATGTCTCGCTCATGCAGCAACTTCCGATGCCACAAGTGTCGAACGTCTTTTACCCGTTTAATACAAGCCTCGAAGAGGAGATGAAGAGATTGTTCGTCAATTTCACGATCGAAACTGAAACCACGCCGCTTCCGAACGGTAAGTTTATTTACCGATAATATTGTGTCATAGATATGGAATTTCCTGGAAAAATGTTCGAGCGATATCGAAAGTTAAAAAAAAATCGATCGAGGAAAAACAACGCTTCATCGATTTTCCGCCGATATTCTCAAACGGTCGAGAGTTGCTTTTTTGTTTTAAGGTCGTTCATGGCAGTTGCTTTTGCATTTTTAAACATTTAAATTATGCGGATTATATAATACCGTAGCATTGTGTAATACAACGTAATCTTTTTGCGTCGTAAACTATCGCGAGAATAATTTCACACGTTTATGATTTCCGTCTGGCAAAGATTTTCCAGAAAATTCTGATTTCTATGTTGTAATTCAAATTTTTTTTATCGAGTACTCTTTTTGTATCGTTACACCATATTAATCGAATGCAAGTAACCTGTGTACGATAATTTCATCATGGAATTTTTTGTCGTGTATCGTAACTGTCATCGATCATCGTTTGTTTCGACACAAACGAGAAATCGTTTCTTGGAAGTTTTCAATCGACGTATTCCTTGTTGTTCAATTTAAAATTTTTCAAAAGATAGGAATCAATTCGAAGTGTCACTAACCTGCTGTAATATCTTTCGGATCGTTTCATTATATGTCATGAAATCACGGTCCAATTGGCAGATACCTTCGATAGTTTGTAAATAAACGAATCGATAAGAGGAATTCTGTATTCTAAAACGTTCCGTGGAATAACTCATCGTTCACGATTCCTAGAATTGCTTATTCAATCGAATTCTTCGAACCGAGTCGAAAAAAAACCATTGCATTCGAATAATTACATGTTTGGTTCGTGTCTTATTAGTTGTACAAGCATAATGGTTCGTCGACCACTTATTTTATCCAGAAAAAATGGTACCAGCGATTATTTATTGCCTTTGGTAATACAGATGTTCGAAATCGTGTAAATATAGATTAAATATTGCGCGTTTTTGCACGTTTAAAATTTAGTTTTTCGTTTACGATTTAGAATAGAAGCGTTATCGAGATACAATGATTGTGTTCCAACACATCTAGCCGAAATATGAAAATATAAGCTTAGCCGATGACTCGGCGAATGTCACGAAGCTTTTTGTAAATTCTGTATGGCTTTTAAACGGTGGCCAGCGATTGTGCTTATTACAGAAATGATTTATTTGCGGTTAAACGACAACACCGGTTCTACGTTGTTCGAGAAATTAGGACGATTCTGTTTACAAACCGTGAAACCTAATACCTGTGGCCGTTATTTTCTCGTCTTTCACGCTTTGTCGCATCAGGTCTCGAAAAAGTCGAAACGAAAATAAATGGGATATCTCGTTCACCGATTATCGGATGTCGTATTCTTCCTTTTTAATAATTCCTCGAACTTCTTCCACAATTTCTTGCTTAACCGGAAATTAACGCACAGTTACCTTTCGTATTTGTTAAATATGGTTTGAACTATATTCATGGATTAATTACATGAGACTTTTTTTTATGTACTTATTATTTATTTATTTATTTTACGTGTTTTATGTTTTTTATGTGTTTTTATGAAAAACAACAATTTGTAACGTTACTCGATGATTGTAGTCGAGGATGTAATGGAGGAGTTCCGCCATAATGGCCGCGATTTTGAATACTGTCCAGATCTGGACAATAGTACAGTGCAAGAAGCATCGCGCCGCAAGAAAACTAAGAAACCGATGCCGACGGAATGCGTTTTCTGTAGAAACAATGGCGAACAAGAGGATTACTACCGACAACACTTGCTGAAAGACGTTGATGGCCGCGTCTCTTGTCCGGTCTTGAGGTAAATTCAAACTTGGCGCTTCAATCTTTCACACTTTTTTTTTTT
>SMSQ01025941.1:105614-115704 GCA_019453375.1 Ctenoplectra terminalis
TTTTTTTTTTTTATTTTACTTTAAAAGAAAAACCTCCAAACTTAAGGGCCACAAATCGTTCGTTACCCTCTTCATTCTTTTTCTTTTTTTTTTGTTTCTACGACTTATAGGGCTTACACGTGTCCAATTTGCGGTGCGTCTGGAGACGTCGCTCACACGATCAAGTATTGCCCCAAGAGCACCAAGAACCCTGATACAATAGCGACGGCGAACGCGTTCAAGTTGTCGAAGAACTCTGTGGGCAAGCGACAAATCAAGTAAAACGCACGTGTTGTCTTGAGGACGTATCGCCACGAACGTGCCATAAAACATTGAAGTATTATGCTTTTCCTCGAGGACTTCGAAACACAGTGCCTTGGAATTCAACAATTCACGGAGCGTTTCGGTATCATCTGCTGGCAGGTAATTTTACCGTCGCACCCTTTCAAGTATAAACAGACCAAAGTGGCTTGCAGGAATAAGCGCTCTGTTCCTAACAGCGATTCGTGCAATAAAGTTGTCATCTGTTGATCGACCACGGTCTTGTCGTTCGAACTGGGTAACACGAATTGTTTAGATAATCGAGAGACTGTATCCAAAGATCTTAGAGATAGGAATTATTTATACGAAACGTGCCATATATTCTCGCCGATTGTGTCGTTTGTTCCACAACAAACTCTGCGATTACGAATTCAATTGATTCGTATGTAAATTCCTTTTTTTTTTTTTTTTTTTTTAACCATTTTTCGAGCCAGCATTTGATACTACGAATTTGGTTTTAAAAAATTCATGTATGTAGATTTACACACGTTGACATGACATTTGTGAACATCCGTATTTCTTAAGATATTTTTCGAAAGATTTTTACACATCATTATGCAAACGAGTTAAATACGATTGAATGAAACACATACCAACAAATACTGTGATAATGTGAATTAAGACTTTTTACGCAACAATCATAAACCCGACAAAATCACTTCGTCCAAGATCATGAACACCACTGATTCTCTATAAATCGTTTTCCGATAAAAGATTCGAGCAAAAACTTTCTTTCATTTTTATCAAAGTACGTGAATCGAGAAAGCTACACTTAAGTTGCAAAAAGCAATTCTTACATTGGACGATGTAACAGAGAGACTGCGTTTATACTTTACTAACGTTTATCTAAAATCAAGAAAGAAAAAGGCTTTTTGTTTTAAGATACTTCGCTCTTCTTAAACGGTCGACGAGAGACCAACGAGTTAAAGTTCCTTTTAAAGCGTATTCTTAATCGTTGATAGCATTAAGAGCATGGTCTAATAATGTACAAATAATTTCCAGCTCGTTCGTTCCACTTTTAATTTATCCGACTCTGTTGATGCTCGTCAACTTTTGTAATTACATCGGTGCATCTATGGATGCATAATTATTTTGATGAAACGCGCGAATTCCTGAAGACGCTTGTTCCTGTGCGTCTGACCGGTGAGTCTTATCGAAAGTCGTCGAAACTAAGATATATACCAAAGATGTTTACTTTTCTTTAGTTCGATACTTCGATGGCTGGATCGGTCGGACAGCGGCTCTTTCCAGGCAGTGGCTTTTTTTGTTCCCGTGCGAAATCTGATTGGACGAAATACAGAGTATACTTATTCATACACGGATCAACGGGCGTGTAAATTTGTTGATTCTCCTACGACGAGTTTGGTTTCGAAATTTCGTTTTGGAATTAAGCGATAGTATCTCGAGCCAGTATATCGTTTGTACTTTATTTAGCATATCGTTAGTTTCAAATAATTAGAAACTTCTCTAACGTGTTATATGTATTCCTCGCAGCTAGCGTAATTCGTGGAGTTATTGGAGTAGAATTCGATGATAGTATTTAACGCAACCATGTACGGACAGTCGAGTTAGGTTCACAAAAATCATTATTGACAGATTTACAATTGGTAACTGAACAGTTGCGCGGTTGTATGCAAAGAGATATTACCTGTCGTATACCATAGAGATTGCATCCAAACAGATGCAACACCATTTTGCTGGGCGGTCTTGAAATCGTGTTAATATTGTTTCTTGCAGTTTAATAGTACTTCATAGTTGCTGACGAGGTTTGTTTGTACACGCAAACCTCGGCTGTCCGATGGCAGAGTGAGAAGGGTCGCTCACACTTTGCAGTGTTGTATTGCTCAAGCACAGATTTCCCTGTGTCTAACCGAATTTCGTGTTGTAACTTTTAATTGAAACTTAGAGAAGTTTACGATTAAACTGGATAAGGCCGTAAGCTTGCAAATATTTCTTAATTGATCATAGGTTTCTTTGCGAATTATTTTTTATGGCTATGTTCCTATTTAGTAATTATTGGTAGTTACGTGTTAGGATATTAATTACGTGTACTCAGATACTTCTTTGTATGATAAATTCTTTACTTGCAGTTAACAAGTTCCGATAACGAAACCAAACGATGGTTCATGCATCTTATCTTTGTCTTTCCTCTTTGTCCTAGAACAGATTTACAGCGACACTTTATGTTCGCGTACTTAAATTCTTTTCTTTTTTTTTTCCTTTTTTTTTCTACGTTGAGTTTATTAATATTAAGTAGGATAAGTGTCATAGAAAGTTAGAAATTAATCCAGAGACTGTTGTTTCTAATATAGTATCCTTTAAATATGAATTATTTATAAAGATGTTGTATTTCGAATATTTATATGCTATAACTAATGGTTGTAATTAAGTATTATTGTTTGAAAGTGATATACAGCGGTTGAAAGAGCTAATAAATGTACCATTGAAACATAAGCATGAACAGACCAAATTTAACTCGTCGCAAGGTCGTAAATCATAACCATTGAGGTAAAATTTTCCATTCACACGTGTAAAATTAAAACTAAAAGTAACTTAGAAATCACCATGTTGTGGTCGCTGTACGCTTGCTGCTAACGTCATACGTACAGTAGATGATTCACAATAAAGAGCGAGATGACGTTACCGTAATCTGAAGCCAGCGTGGTTTACGATTATGAGTAGCAGGTGATAACGTAATAATAGCAGCTAGAGAGAGAGCCTTAACCGTACAGAGGTAGCTAATTCCAATGATTATTACGCTGTATTTCATCCTCATTCCATATTCCATTCACCCTCGTTAGCCTGAAACTTTTCCCGATAATCCAACCAGAATTGTACAAATGTTAATATCCACGCGATTATTCTTCTATTGCATATTTTCACCTTTATATCAAATATACAATACGGCGAGCGATCGAACAGCGAATTTTTTCACAGATCTTCGTGAAAAAGAAAAAGAAATTTTCTAATTTCACGACGATCACGCATCAAATAATGCTTGTTTATTTTGAATTTATGCGAATCAAAAGTACGTTTATATTTTTATTTAATTTTCTCGCTCGCTATTTCCATATTTGTAATGTTATGGGGTACATTTTGCGTACTAACGTCATAATATATATACATATATATATTATATATAATTGTATTCCTTCCTATCATTAATGTTATTTGTATTATTATTAATATTATTATGTTATTGGCGTGTCATTATTTAAGTGTACGTAGTCTGATAATTTGTATTATGATTATTGATGTTTATAAAAGAATATTACAACTTAAACTTGTGTATTTACTTCGTTCCCTCTTACAATTATTAAAGAAAAATAAAAAAATAATCGTACGCCTTGAGATTTACCAATGCATCGCTTCGAAGTAGAATAAACTCGTTTGTTTGGAACCGAGAGAATAGAATACTTTAGGGTAGAAAGAGATATCGCGCCTCTTTATAAGTTAACCATCAAACGTTGCGTGACTACGGATTTCATGGAAACTGTCCGCGTTTTGTACAGCACACGCGTCGCCGAGCACAAATTGTTCTGCACGTTTCCAACCAGTGGAAGCAATTTTGTCGCTGCTTTACTGTAATTAATCGCGAGGCATATTTTTAAATGTTCGCTATATCGAATGCGATCAAAGTGAAATTTTTTATGCCAATTCAATGTTGCCTATTAGTTGCAAAAGTGTATATTGAACGTCGTTCCACGATAATATCGACTATTCGTAACGTTTTATAATAATGTTCCTACATTTTCCGACGGTTTATTAGGTAAGTAGGTCAGTCATTGTATTCGTTGCGACGAGTCGCACCTATAGCATCTATAAATTTATCGTAAACAGCTGTTAATTAAATATAAAATAACCCGACAGAACATCCGGCAAACAATTTGTTTCAATGTATAACGAGACGCGAAGGAACATTAACTTTATCTGGTTGCATCTTCTAGCTAGCGAATAATCCATGATGTAACTCGACCATTGTTAAAAAAAAATTGAGACTGGTCCATCTAACAAAAGCACCAATTATCTTTGTCTCTGAATCTGGGTGTTCCCTGTATGTTAGGAAATACCGACGCATCCTGTATACATAAACGTCGACAAGCGTTAAAAATCGTTCAATAGGGAACGAACCCGCGAATAGGAAACAAGTCATGTTGCGACTCTTTGCGCTGGCTTACGCTGCTACGATTCTCTTCGTGATATCAGAAATAGTATCGTTGGAAGGATTGCACGAGAGGGGGGTGGCTCAAAAGACTGACGGTTCCTTCCACAGGGAATCGTCTTCCCTGTTCCTGTTCCATCTGCTCAAGCTGAAGAAAAAGGTTCAGAAGATAGAGAAAGTGCCAACCACACCTCCCACTGCCGATTGCATTTGCGTACCCTATTATCTCTGCGACGCTAATCGTACCATCATCGGTAATGTTGGAATGATCGATATTCGGTGAGTTTTCTTTATCCTGGTGAACGAATTTGCCTGTTCGATCGATTAATTATTTCTAATTCCAAATCAGGTATCGAAGATGCACAGGGGATTTAGAAGTATGCTGTCGCCCGTCGAATGCAACAACTACGACTACAACCATGTCCACGACCAAAGCCACGACCACCACCATGCGAACTACCCCAACCACGATGAAAACAACGACCCCATCGACCACAACTACCACCTCGACTCTTCCACCGGTCATCTTTCCAAATACAGAGCTTCCAGTTGTCCCAGCTTGTGTCTGCGTGCTCGTGTCGCAATGCGATCCTAGCGGAATCGTTGGCTCGTCCGGAGAAGGTGTAATAAACCCCCGTTTGCAGTACGTTCCATGTTCGAGCAGCACCACGGTCTGCTGCAGACCAACCAGCGTGATCCAATACGCCTACAACCCACCGGTTGTCTCCCCACAAATTTGCGTTATGTGTGGAAACACGATTCAATGCAGCAACGGGGTTGTGGTTCCTGTCAACGTCGGGGTCGTGAATCCCGTGGTGACTTACGGCCAACAGACATGCCCTGTCCCTACCTCCTGCTGCCAGGGAATAAACTCGGTGTACGGAAACGGGATTCCGGTAGTGATAGGACCCGTCAGGAATTCTGGTACCCCTCAGGCTTGCTATTGCATGGGTAGCTGGTTGTGCGCGCCGGGAAACTCTATCTCGTACGGGGATGGCGTCATCGACCCAAGGTTCTCCGCGTGTGGAACCGCGGATCAAGTCTGTTGTCGAGCTAGGACCGGTGGTATACAAAGAAGTTACGATTTGCAGGGCCTTGGAGAGAGCATAGTGAACGGGGAAGCCTCGTTCTCGCAACCTGGCTGTGGTATTCAGAACAAAACGTACGCGCCAGGTAGATGGTATACCGTTGTTGAATAATCGATCCGACCTGTTGAGTTCGATTAACGGTACCAACTATTTTCTTTTCGTTACAGCCCAGCCCTATCCCGTGGACAGTGGAAAAACATACTTCGCTGAATTTCCGTGGATGGTGGCCTTGCTAACGATACAACCTGACGGTAAATACCTGTTCCAGTGCGGGGGATCTATGATAACTAACAATGCAGTCCTCACAGCCGCGCATTGTGTCTCCAAGTAAGCGAATTAAGTTAGAAAATATTGGAACTCGATATCGAAGACTGAAAGTAACGATAGAAAAAATTCTTTTAATTTATCAGCCGAGGAAATGGTAGAATGATTGCACGTTTTGGCCAATGGGACCTGGAAAATCAGCCTGCCGGCCAACCACTGCCTTTTCAAGACGCTAACATAAAAGCCATAGTGACCCATCCTCTGTTCTATAGCGGTGCTTTGTTTAACGATATTGCGGTGGTCATTTTAAACGAACCAGTGAAACGGAACGTAAACGTTGCTCCCATTTGTATACCGCAGCAGGGATTGATCTTTCCTGCTGGTACCAGATGCATTAGCACGGGTTGGGGAAAGAACTCGTTTGGTAACATCGATACAATATCTCATTTTTTCATCTCTTTTTTTCCTTTACTTAATTGTCACTTTTGTCATCAATTATATCTTTGTCGCGTCAATTGCAGGTGGAACGTATCAAACCGAGCTTCGAAAAGTGGAGGTTCCTATGGTGGATAGAAACGATTGTCAAAATCGACTTCGAACTACAAGATTGGGACCGTACTTTCAATTGCAAAACTCGTTCATTTGTGCAGGCGGCGAGGCAAATAGAGACACGTGCCGTGGGGACGGCGGTGGTCCCCTGATCTGCCCTACAGCCACGGGACAATACTTTCAGGTAACTGGATTAGTTGGAAAAGTATTATAGGATAAAGATATTGGTAAATAAAAAAAGAGACGACGTTAAAGCTTTCTTTTTAGGCTGGTATAGTGTCCTGGGGAATCGGTTGCGGCTTGTCCAATATTCCATCCGTTTACACGAGTGTTGCGCAATACACGCAATGGATCGGTCAACAATTAGTAACTTACGGATCGTAATAGGAAATAAAATATATTTGATAAGTTTTTTTATCTAGTCCTTTTTATTGATTTATGACGCACATTTTTTTTGTGCAATTTACTATATAAAATTGTATAAGACTATTTAAAAAAATTATTTAAATAAAATAAATAATATAAAATAATGGTTCCTCTAAGTGAACGTAATGAATGAAAAATTTTCCTTGTACATCAATTCTTCCGATAGCCGTGATCGTCTAGTGGTTAGGACCCTACGTTGTGGCCGTAGTAACCCAGGTTCGAATCCTGGTCACGGCAATGTGTACAAAATCACATTGTCACGGTGGAAGTTTTTTGTTTTTTTTCTTTTCTTTTTTACCATACTTACATCGTATTGCATCATAAATCGATTTTTCTAAACATAGTACAATTCTTGTTTCATATTTAAATAAATATAATATGCCACAACCTCTGTTCAACGCGATAGCAAACATAACCTGCATATCACAATTTTATCTTTGAATACAGTACCGAAACTGTGTCATTTGGTTAGAGAAATATTGATTGCAGCCTTGAGTCGGTAGTAGACAAACAATGCACACTGTTATAGTATTCTACTAGACAGTGTTTGTGCATCAATTGTCCACGTATTATTAAACTCGCGTGCTGTGTAGCGTGATGCGAATTTTACGATAATTCATATCGTAAAATCTGCATGAATTGTTAATAACCATTAAGAGATGCATATCGTTGTGACCTATTTTTAATACGTGACGTGTAGCCGTTTCTTAAAACGCATCTATATTGTTACATCGCTGTTGTACCGTTACGACATCTGGTGTAAAACGAATACATTAATACATGCTAGTTCTTTCCGTGAATAAATAAAATTCAAAGTGGCAAAAAAAAAAAGACTTTTTATGGCTTTGAAACATGTACGTTCTAGGAAATGAAGATCGGAATTGACAAGGTTTCATATCTGACCTTAACATAATAAAATGACGAATTCCAGGAACACGTTAAATGCCGAGCACGTTCAGAAGCGGTTGAAATTAAATGCGAACAAGTTTAGATCTGTTATATAAATTCCTATTCTATAAATAAATGTATAGTTGATGACCTTTTATGGTACTTTTTTTTTTTTTTTTTAATTAAAAAGTTTATTCAAACGCACAGAAAGTTATGTTTCAAGAAACGCGAGGTGGTACGTCCTATCGCATACGTAAATTAATTAAAATTCTTTCTTTCGGTTGACGTTGATTACAAATTTTTCTGAATCTCTTGACGGACGATTATTTTATCGCATAAAGAGTTTTTAAATTATCGTTATCTGCGGTGAGACGACTATAGTTTTGGAAATAGCGAAATTTCCTTACGATACTCGTGAAAGCTGTGACGAATGTGTCAATAAAAGGGAATTCTGGTTGGTCTGGAAAAGGTTCCAAGAAGTCTGTATCACTTCCATAGCCACGCATTGGGGAATACCACCTATATTGTGCCAGGGATGTAGCAGACTTGGTCTCAACGGGTTAAGAGACAACGTACGCGCACGTTTCCCACTATGCTGGAGAATCAAGGAATCATGGACAGTGGTGGGGGGCAGCTCTCATAAATGCTCGATGAAAGGCTGCTGTGTATGTAAGCCAAGAAATCGCAGTTAGGCTGTTGATCGCGTCGCAATCGTACGTTATTTTTTGAAGAGGAAACTTAGCGCTTGATACTTAGGATCGGTTTACGGTGAGTGTTCCATCGTTTGTGATATACGGCCACTTGAATGAACGTAACATACTCTAACTAATTAGTCGTCGATGCTTGAAGAAATTGTAGCACCGGCAACATGAACTTTCAACTTATTTTTGAACTGTAAATTCGATACGACTTGTATCATTGTTTGTAACCATTCCGATAGAAAAGTTTAACGCTAATCATCTCATTAGGAGTCCGAAAGCCCTCGGCAAGTACTGTTAGATAATTATACCGTTTCCTTTTACGAATAATATTTACTGTAATTCAAGTACTTTTCGCGAGAGCATCCTTGACGATCAATTTTACGATTCTTTTCGAGCATCGTTTGACTTTTTCAACTCGTGTCTCGTGTTTATTCGTGGAACTGATAGTTTCGTTCGATTTATCTTCGAATTCCTTCAAATGAATCGGTATAACGGGATTTAAAAAATATTTCTGGTCGGTGATCGCAGGTTCAGAAGATTGTCGATACGATTGCGTCGATGTATCTGTTTCGTGATAATTAAGAAGAGACGCTTTATTGAATCGTAGAACGTTTCACTATCGGCAATTTTGTTGCTCGTTTTATCGGACGCGCGCCGCTTTCATCTTTTTTTTTTTTTTTTTCACGTTTCTTTCAAACGATTGCGATAAGTCTTGGGAATTTCTAACAGGAAAATTCTACCATCGAGGAAACTCGGATTAACATTTAAACATCCGGCAAAATTTCGAATAATTTACAATCCTACTTAACCATTCATGACAGAGTTTATAGTTCAAAGTCGGTGTACGATTCGAAGGCGTTTATTTTTTACACCGATAAATACTTGTCTCGATCGCGATGATCGTGGGACACACGAGTTACCCATTCGTTGAATTACGAATTTTTTAACGCTTCGTATTTTACTAACGTTAAATATTCATGGCAAAATTGCTTCCTGGAAATATAGCTAAGGTTCTATCAATTCTACGAACATAGGTGGCAATTAGATTTATTCGCTTCACGGTCATCTTTCTCATCGATCTCTAATTAAGACAAATCCCCCTGTTTACGCTAACGTTTACTATGAGCCATTAACATATGGATACCTTGAAAGTATTAAACGGAATTAGCATAAAACTGAGAAGCGAATCATCAGTCATACGATTGGGTCGTTACAAGTTGAGCGTCTCGAGCCTGGCCGCAGGTAAATTTTTACAGAACACTCGTCGTATTCTTATTTCCCTGTCGAGGGGATTTACGTATTTC
This sequence comes from Ctenoplectra terminalis, assembly GCA_019453375.1. Lineage (NCBI taxonomy): Eukaryota > Metazoa > Arthropoda > Insecta > Hymenoptera > Apidae > Ctenoplectra > Ctenoplectra terminalis. The sequence continues at coordinate 115,297 of SMSQ01025941.1, forward strand.
TCGCGTTACCGGTTTCATGTACGAGACCCTGAAGTCATTTCTATTTATATGCAAAACAAAACGAGACTGTGATAATCACTCGATAATCTCTCGTGATGCTCCGCGTAAATTTACCTTGAGGCATACATTGAAATTTCAATTTCATTGTTTTGCGAATAAACGAAACTAGACTTAAATTGCGGCCAATCCAATGGAGAACGTATTTTCTATGAAAATACTTTTTAAAACATTCGATAAATAAATTTTACTCGAGATCTCGAAACGACTGAATAAATAAGGATAAGATTTACTTGAAACAATAACCTGCTCTTTCGAAATAAGCCAGACCATTGACACCGTTTAACCGATGATCCAAACAAGAGGCTTTCGACCTTCGCACCTCAGCCTCTCGAAATTCTAAAGACCCAC
>SMSQ01025941.1:116489-136917 GCA_019453375.1 Ctenoplectra terminalis
AGCAAGAACGATCCTAAAACGTACTTGCAAGCAGGTATCGTAGCATGGGGAATTGGTTGCGGCGAAGACAGAACTCCAGGTGTTTACGCTAATGTTGCTTCAGCACGAGATTGGATCGATGAACAAATGGCTTATTATAATTTAGACAATACCGTTTATCAATCCTGAAGATAGACTGACTGGTTTACCGGACTATTTTATAAATTTCTAAGGAATTAACGTCGTTTCTTTTTCATAGAAAGACTGCTGTATCGTTCATATGTGACTTTTGAAAATAATGTACGTCAGAATTCGAGCGTTTCTTTCTTTTTTAATGAAAAATTATCTCGATGTTTCGTGTCTTGTCATTCCCTTCTCTACTACTCGTTCCTCTTTCTTGTGTATCTTTAAATTATCCACGAAAAATATTGTATAAAAAGAATGGTACAAATATAACGGTCAGAAAACAGTTCTTAAAAAGTTAAAGCTAACGGTTAAAATTAACTTTCGTGTTAAATAATGCTTGTCGTAAAATTATATTTAGTCGCGGACTTGCACGAACGCGAGGTTCGCACGTGTTTAGCAAATGAAGTGGTTTATGGCCTCGCCACTCGAATGATTCTCTCCAGACATGGTATAGAAAAGGTACGACGCATTGTGTTTCCAAACTTCTAACGCTCATTTTAAAGAGGCGTGTCTGCTTTTAAAAAGGATATTGTGAACAATGTTTGGTTAAAGTTGCCTGCACGTGCTAGACGCGTCCACGTTTGTCCTTTTTTAGTAGGATACAATTTTCTGATTACCGTGGCTGCCATGATGTCTCATTTATGGCACTTTCGTTGGTATCTTATTTTAAAAAATGTACGTCTGCTTGGAAGGTCGTATAAATTTGTATTACACGTGTTACTTGCAACTAAATCATTATATACGAATAGCATGAAACATACATTTTATTAATTTGTTTGTTATATCAAATAAAAACTTATTTTTTTATACACTGTACAATTTATTTTTTTTAATTTACAATACCTAATTATTAGCGCCGAATATTCGAGTATCGTACGAATAAAGAATTGGTACATAAAATTATCCAAATTATCCAAAATTTTACAGCTCTGTTAATATTCAGTCGTATTCGTAAGTTATTTTTTGTTTATCAATTTCGTATAATTTGATCTGTATGTTTTGTAAAAAGTGTCCTCTAATTGGTCACCGTTGTTTCTTCTTTCTCTTATCTTGAGCTTAAGGTTCTCAATCTTCCGAAGCAAATAAGAAAACTTTCCGAGCTCGTATTAATTATTTATAGTATTATTTGCTATGATTATAATCAGCTGTTATTGCAACTAATCGTTCCAACATTCTTTCTTGCAACTGTTTGTAATTATATTTTTAAACGGTACGTTTTAAACGTTACCGAAATCTTCAACGAAGCAGAGAACCTCTGTTGTAAACCCTTGAGCTTGAACAAAACCCGAGGCATCGAGCTTAGGTCATTCGTTTTTTGACTTTGTAGCGTCAACAGTACTTCCTTAAATACTAAGTTCACTCGAGTTATTCGCTACATCCAAATTGACGAATAAACGAGTAATAATAATTGTTAAGTTAATTATTAAGAAGAGGATTTGTTAAGATTTACGAAACAAGATGTAATATAAATAAGCAAAGGTATATAGAAAACGCTTATCGTGACGATTAATGTTGTTAATAATTTGTATTCGTTGTTTGAAGTTTCTAAGTTTTGACGGAAGTGTTAAAATTTTCTTTGTATCAGTATCGATGAATCGATCACTGGTTGTGACCGTTACCAGTTTATTATCGCACTTAAATATTTTAACGATGATACGCAAAAATAAGTGAAGACGATCGTACAGGTGCTTTTTTACGCGAATCAAATTGTGCACAGTGTTAAAACTTTTTTTCTTTTTTTAATAAAAAATTAATTTATCCGTTCTTCGACAAGGAAGAATAAAGGATAGAGTAGAATCACACTTTTCCCGCACGCAGTTGTATACAGTTTTTCGTCAAACACGTGCTGTATTTAACGAAGACATTTATATTACGGAAAACTCTGTAATATCTTTTCAAGAAAATACGCTATAATAATGTTTTGATTTAGATTTCTAATTGTGTGAAGGTATTGTTCAATCCGTGATATTATAAGGAACAGGAAATAAATAAAAATGGATATCTGTTATCCAGTGGAAGAAAAGAACAAAGAAGATAAATATAAAATGATCTTAGGTTCAAAGAAACCTATTGTTGTTTTAAACGATATATTAAGTGATATATCATTGATGGATGATATTCCATTAATATATAGAATTGTAAATAATAAAGGAAAAAGAACAAGTAATAAAAAAAGTATTACAAGTAATAAATCAAGTCAAAATTCTAAGATAAAAAAACCAAGATACGATCAAAAGTGTTCCTTAATAAGGGTGTCAAAAAATAAAATTAATAAGACCGATAAGATTATAGAAAAGTTAAATGATTTGAATAAAGAAGAATTTGACGAAGAAAAATATTCTAGTTCTGACTCTTTCAAAGCAAAATATTGTAAGTAGAATAAATCTTTTTGTTTTTTTATATCTTTTTTTTTTTCAAGAATTTTTTAGTTTAATTTAAGTTTAAATATTTTTACAGTTAAACTTATGAAAGCAAAAGCATTAGAGGATGGTAGCAAAGTAAAAATTTGTTTGGAGAAGGTTGTACAATGTGACAAAAATTCAAATGTAATAAAGATGAGAAACACATTGAAAACTTTATGCAAAAATAATTCAATAAGCAATCCACAAAATAAATATGATTTAAATATATCTTCAAGTACAAAAGAAATTAATGACAAGTGCAAAGAAGCAAACTTGCAGACGGAAAGTGCAAACTTCAGAGTTAATTATTTATTTAAAAAGAACAATGGAAAATATGCAAATAAAATAGAATTACAAACGAAAAATAAAAATTCTGATACATTTACCGAGTCTAAAAAAGTAATTAATTTAGTACATTTAAAGTACAATATGGGCAATGAGAATTTGGTACCTAATATAGGTAGTGTAAAATGTAATTCAGAATGTAACAATGAACTTGTTATTAAAACCAATAATCGAAATACTGCATTTCCATGTACTTCACAAAAAGCCATAGAACAAGAGAGTAATCTAACAGATGTTGCAAAACAAAGTTTAAATAAGAATACAGATTTGTTGAAAGAAAAGTGTACAAAGATTAATCAGAGTGTTAATAATAATACTGTAAAAAAAATTAAATTATGCAGAAACAATTGGTTACAAAATAATATAACTGAATGCAAAAATGTTAATATACACGACAGTACGAGTAATGATGCTTTTAAATCTAACATTGACAAAACATTATCTCAGTCAATAACTTCGGATGTTTCTGAACTAAACATTGTTGCAAATACTAATGAAGATGAAGCTACACAAGTTGCATGTACGCAATTAAATAATGATACAGATGTTTCACATTTCTCTGAGGAAATTGAAAGTTCTAATGATACCGTTAAGACAGAGTGTGATTCTCTGCAAAACACACAGCTATCCGAGCTGGTCGGATCAAAAACACATAAACCATTCATAGAAAATCAGTGTTCTCTTTCAAACAAAATAAATTCTGCAGAAGAAGAAACAATGTCTGATGTAGAAGACAGTGACTGTATATCTTTGTTTGCAGATTCATCGCTTATGGAAGAGTAAGTATAGTTTGGAAAAGCATTTTTTAATTCGTTTAATTAATTTTATTAATTGCTTTTATTATTTGAAAGTAATTGAATTTTTGCAGGTATAACGTTGAAAAACCATTTCATATGACAGATGACATATTTGAAAATTATTACAAAAATATCAAATCTGATTTTGATAAAATGTATACTAATAATATTAATAACAATGAAACTAATGTTCCAGTAAAAATTGCAAAATTATCAGGATCAAAGAAAATATCAGTTTCTGAAAAAAACAGTATTTTACCAAAAAAGTCTTTTAATAATAAACAGATTTGGAAAATAAAAACGATAACAGAAACATCTAAAAATATAAAGGATATTCTATATATTTTTCGAGGCTTTTGTTATACAACTTTAAAAACCGGTGTATGCTATAATAGAAATTGTGTCTACGAACACAATGTGTGTAAATGATTACAAAATTTAATGTTCAGTTTTCTGATATTTTCATTTTAAGAGCCATAATTTTTAATATTTCTTGTTTAACATATGGATTTTTTTTTGCAGTTTTTCTCCAGTTTGATTACATGGTATAAGGATGACGAGCAATATGTATTTCAAATACTGGAGAAATTAGCATTGAACGAGTGCACACAATTTATAAATAACTTCTATGTATTAGTACTGCGTTATTATTGTACCTACGATATCAACTTTCTACTAAAAATATTTAAAAAATTATGCGAGTTAAAAGTTATAAACGATGAGGTAGCATTCAAAACCATTGAATGGATACAAAGAAGTGGACATCCTATCAAATTAATTACCGATAAATTGGCACTCATTGTAAACAATCATGATTTTGAATTTGTGAACTGGATATTAAAAATATTAAAGAGATATATTGCGCTTGGTGAATATTGGAATACAGTGAGAAGTTTATTTCTCAAAATAGATAATTTGAAGCCCGAAATCATAGAAATTATTTTGCAAGAATGTAGAATTACGCAAACACATGTTCAGGATATAAATATAAATATTATACGCAAACTCGACAATCAGACTCGTTCTGAGATAAATCACGAAATATTATTATTCTTCCGATCTTTGTTAACACATAAAGGAAAAGATCTAACTGTAACAGGAAGTGTACCATCTCAATTGATTGAAATCATTAATTCACCAAATAACAATCCTTCGATAGATGAATCAACGACTGCAGTAAATATTGACGAATATTCAAAAATACTTAATACGAGAGATACAACTTGCGGAACAAACGAAAAAGATGATGGTAATGATGTGGATAATGAAAATTCTTCTTTTACATTATGTCCAATAGGTAAATAATATTATATAATTTTTTTTTACTTTCTATGTACAGTAATACCTAAATTTACTCTATATAATTTTTAGACGATTTACCAGAACCACGTTCTGAACATGGTAGAACAAAATTTTGGAAATTTTATTTGGATGTCCATAGTCTTCAGGAAGGACTTAAACACGACGATTACGATCATGTTATGAAAATTCTTAACTCAGTGAAGGAAGATCAGCAATCATTCTTTACTCGCGCATGTTACCAAATTTTATGCAAAGAAATAAAGCATTCCCAGTATCGTTTGAGTAAACTCATTTCTTACTCAGGTAACGCATAATTTGGTGAAATTTCGTAATCATTAAAATTACTGTTATTTTTTTTTCTTTTTTTTTATGTATGTATATATATAAATATCTGACACACGTACAACTTTTTTTTTGCGTTCCATTTTTACGTTTTGACGTTTATCTATTTAATTTTATAACAAATTTTCAGACTAAAATAATAAATTTACTTTTAAACATTTTCATTAAAGTTATTAGATTAATCTGTTTGTACTGTATACAGCGTTCTAAAACCATAAGTATAATAATTTAAGTTGTAAGTGCTAAACTTATACGAACTTGTTTTGGTACAATAAATGTCATTTTAAAATAACTTGTATTAACGACTAAATAAATAAAATAAAAATACTAAAATTAGATGATAATATTTATTTTTAAATATACCTAATTTCATTTTATTGTTTTTGGACATTTCAGTTCAAAGTGGAGCAACAGCTATCTCTTACCAAATATTAGTTGATGTTGCTAAAAATATTTTGGTTCGTTTAGTTGAAGAGAATCTCTGGGTGCTAGCATACATGCTACTTAAAGATGTATATATGATATTAAAAATTGAGATTCATTCGTGTAAGTTAGATGCTGCAACTATTATGCTCCTTGCCGAAATATACCTAGCAAATCAGCAGCATATGAAAGCTTTTAACTTACTTAAACGTGAGTTGATATTTCGATATATTTTGTGTATTTTCTTAGAAGATATCATTAAGAGAAAATATTAAAAATAATAATAGCAATTAACTCCATTTATTTTCATATAACATTATTTTTTACAGAAACTAATATCATTTATACTGATCCCAATAAATGGAAGGTACAAAGTACTCTAAAAGATAATACCATTCGGATCCAAATAATAACTCTTTTATTAAATGCATTTAACAAAATGTTTCCAGAATATGCATTTTTCCTTTTTAAGTTTCTAATTGTAGATCAATCTAGCAATTTTCATCCAATAGGTAAAAAAATGAAGTTTATACGATCGTATTGTAATTTTTATCAATAAATTTCATATTAGTTATATCGGTATATAACAAATATAAATTATTAAATATGCAATATTATCTTTAGACCTCACGAATTTTGCAAACAGGATGTTATCAAAACTTTTATTAAGAAAAGCCAACAAGTTGATAATAAATGTTGCAAAATTAATTCTGAGATATAATTTTACGCTAAATACTACTACATATCGTGCATTGATTGCTACATTAGTTCACATTGATATGGCTTTGGCTAAAAAATTATATAAAATTGCAATTAATTTAGGCATATATTCTAGATTACGGGTAAGTCAACAAATATGTACTCGTGCACTTTTATATTAAAAAAATAAATAAACAAATAAAATTATAAGCTTTTATCTATAAAAAATAATTATATCCTTATCATTTTTTGACATCAGTTTTATCCAACAATATATCTCATCATAAATTGTGATTGGACAAAGGAAGAAATGTATCTTGCAATGCTGAATTTAATCGAACAATTTTCATCAAATATTGGACATGCAATTGATCATATTAAATCACGACAGTGTTGTATACGTCTTATTTTCGAGGCAAGCTATATCTACTATAAAATTCATTATAAGAAATTTTATTAATTAACTTTAATCTTTTTTTTTTTTTACAGGATACTCAACAAGACAAACTATTTATTGATAGTAGAAGAATAAACCAACGCTATGATAAGAAAATCGAGGATTGTAAGACATTAATGAAAAATGTGCTGCGAACGCAATTTGATCCACCTATTTCAGTGATACAAAAAGGTACTGATAGAATATATAAGTTAAACAGTGTAAGTATTTTAAGATATTTAAAATGTAATTATTGCGTTTAATCTAATCATACATTTTTCTTTACGAATCTTTTCCTAATTTCTCGTATAAAAAGTGCAATTTTAGTTTTTGAATTTTCTAGTTTTTTCATTTATAGACTTTAATCATTGTTATAACATTACATATTTATTTATTTTTTTATTTCAATTTACACAATTTATTACTTACATTACTTATTATTGTATAATACTTCTAAATTGAATATCTTTGATAGATTAAAATATGTTTTATAGTATAACCATATAGATCATTTGGAATTATGTAATCATGTAATAGTTAGAGTATGTACACGTGCAAATTTGTGATTTTGTCTCTAAAAATATATACGATAACTATACAAATATAACATGTAGTGTAATATAACGAATAAAACTTTTGATACTTTTAATAATCCTTAGATTTTTTACATTATCAAGTCCAATATTTGTATAAAGTAAAAATTTTGATAACACGATGAATTGTACTGTCATGTTGTTACATGCTTATATAGTTAAAGGAAAACATATTACAGTTTATATAGAATAATTTTATATAAATTAAATATATAATACGTTAATAAAAACTATAATTTTCTAACTACTGCTTTGTAAAGAAAAAAAAAGAAAAACAAAAATTGTGTTTAATCAATCAAACTCTGGTATATCATCAAACGAATAGCCCGGTACCTTTTGATATGCTAAAATAGCTACCCTCGTATGATAAGCACCTGGTATAAACATTAGAATTCCTAAAATAACAACTGGCCACATACGGTCTGAATACTGTAAAAGATAAAATAATTGTTAAATATATATATTACATCAAACTGTTACGAACTTATTAGGATGAATGATGTAGTCACAGGTATTCAAGAATAGTTGGAGCAATATTTTTTTTTTAATATAACGAAGCACGATAACAATTACATTATATATTCTTGATCTTTAAATATTGTATATATATATATATTTCTAATAAATTTTACCTTTGAATCAATATGTCCACTCACAATTAGACTGCCCATGATGAGCATGATTGTACCTCCGACAAACAGGAGAGCTGCCAAAGTAATGGCTTTCCATGGTATTTTTACAGGTGGGTTCACAAACTGTTAAACATATAAGTGTATTGAATTACTTATGTTTGCTCTTGTACAATTTTTTTATTTAACTTTGTAACATCTTGATATTTTTAATAAATGGATTTTTACTATTATAAGCGAATATTTACAATGTACGTAGAAATTAATAATACCTAACCTGGGAATCAACGAACCCACTGTCAGTTTCCGTAAGCTGTGTATAATCCACGTTGTTGAATTGTCTGTCACCACCGAGTTTCCTTCTAGACATACTCACTTTGTGAATATAGTCTAGAAAAACGGATAGAACAGATGCATTGATTTTACGTATAGCTGTGTTTTAACTATGTATATTTATCAAAAAGAGAATTGATTTCAAGGATTATGGAAATGGTTTCAAAGAAGCTTCACGACGGAATTGACGACGTTACTGTCTTAAATTATTGTGGTTATACATAAGTAACCTTGTCTTGCGCAGATAAGTTACGTGCATCAATCGTTATCTTTGACGATTCGATTGATATCTGTTTATTTTTTGTATTACTTTTTTTTTTACAAAAGTAATTATACGAATGGAACATAATTACAATTGATGGGTCCTAATCTTTGATAATAAAAATAAGAACGCCGAAATATTGCTTAAACATTTTTATGAACCAGTAATTTATTCAACAGTTTTAAAACATTTTATGTATAATATGTATTTGTTACAACGTATGCATTGTTTCATTTATCAGCACATACTGATTGCAAATATTTTAAATATACTTCATTCGTATGCTTTCCAACTGTAATGTATCACGCGGAGGACCTACTAAAATATTTCAAAGTAGGAATCAATTGTTTTATAAATTGGATGATAGTTTTTGACTAACTTTTGCGACACTGAGTCATTATACCTAACTTTTAACTGTGAAATGTCATCGTCAAAATAATTTAATCAAAATAATTCAGCTTTTATTCGATATTTTTCGCTGAAAGTTTTAAAAGAATCGAGCATAAAAACTTAGAGGTTATGTATCCGTTCGTATCTGATAACGTGTTTCAAGTATAAAACGCATGCGCGTTCGTTAAAGGAGGGGATAAACAGATTTCGAGGGAATATTTAAACGATTGATTTATCACCGTGTCTTTACAGTATCAACGAATACCATAAAGAAAGAGGAAAGGAAAAAAAAAAAATTAAATTCGAATAATCTGTAACAAAACTTAAATATCGTTATTAAAAAAGAGAAGTTACCTGCGCCAAACCAGCTCGTCCACATATCAATCAACGATTCCACACTTATACTTGTGTTTAAAATATCATCCAATTCTTTTTTCTTTTCTCGCTTTGCTATGAATAAAGAAAACCTTGTCCAATTTTCGGTAAGAAAATAGCATGTTTTGAGTTCACTTTGAAGAACCTTCTTCACGTCATATTAGTGTCTTAAGTGAAATGTACTAGATTCTCAAAGGTTCGTTAATTTTCCGACACTTTTTCAATAGGTAGAAAATCCAGGAAGCTTTATCGTTCCGTTAAAGTGCCTGGTTAAATTATCCAAGGGCCAACAGTTATGCAACCGAATGGATAAAATCATATGCGGGCATTTTTAGCCGACCATCGGTTTCGCACGACAAGACGAACGCTAGACCATAATTTTTATACGAATTTTCGTGAAACAACTAAGAGTATTGCATGTTGTTCACTGGTCACGTTTTCAGATCAACATCGTTAGCTCGTGGTCGAAGAAATGCACTGGATCAGCAATTTACAGCACGAAACTAATTAGCTGGCGTTACGATTTTTCTAGTATGTTTCACGCGTACCACCAGCTGAGGCAACTTTAACCTCGAGATTTTCGATTACGCTTCTTGTCAGTCAGTCGGATCGATCTGCGAAAATGAAGAGGCGGTGGAAGCTGTGCTTTCCTGCGTCGCGACGTTGGTTGCAGTACCGTACAACCAGAAGGGTTCATAGAAGCGCAACGATATCGTGAAATTTTTAAAGCTATTTCTTTCAGGAATATTTGCATCGGTATAATGTATAATATTGGTGAAGTAAGAACGAGATTAAGGTTTTAAAACAATAATTAAAATGCGAAAGTACGATAGACTTATACTACTTTCGTTATAGATAATGCAGTTATCTGTAGAAAAAAGGTAACAAAAAATGCAGGATAAGATAAATTGGCCTACATTTGTTTCTTCGTGAATTTTCGGTTGGCGAGATCGCGTAATTACACGAAGCGATTACGTGGCTAAAAAATGATCACCCCTCGAACACTGAGCGCGTTGCATCAGTAACTTAGAGTAAAACGCAGTGCTTGAAGGGTTGCGGATTTCACGTGGAGGGGGGCAAAGGGTCGAAGAAAGGGTGGGAAGAGACGATACGTCTTTCTGGAAGTGAATTGCGTGCTAGGCGCAGTAAAGAGAAACAGCTTGATAAATGTGGCCACAGTTTCGGTGATATCTCTGCGAAAATATCGATTCTCCACGCGTGGAGCTTAGTTAACCCTTTCTAAGCGAAGCAAATTAGCGTAGTTATGCTTCCGTAGAGCAAATTAATTTTTGGCCTAATAAAATTAAACAAATCAAAAGTTGTACTCGACACGACGCGTCTGAAAGTTACCATTTCCGCTCTAACACTGAATACTTTTAAGATGCTATTCCTGTTCATTTAAATTATAAATCAAGGAAGTTGCTCGAAATTTTTCAACCAATTCGATCAACGATTCTTAAGTTTTATTTAATACAGGATTGCACAGAGCCGGGTACCGGAAATTAATGGTACAACGTTGAAGAAAAAGGGCGCCTGCGCTACCGTTAGCACGACAACGTTCGGTGCATGGAGGGTAACGGTGGCTCAGGGGCGGCAGTGCGGGTTCAAGGGGCGGCGAGGGCGGGTGCCTCCGTTGGAACTACCCCTTGACAACAGCCCGCAACCATTCTCACCCCTAACCGATCTCACGCCGCGTAATTCGACAATCGAACGTCCGTCGAACATAGTGACCATTTCTCGACTTGCTGGATCAAGGATCACGCGACTCCTTACGTTAACTCAGGTAAATCGACGTTAGGATAATTGCAGTGTTCGTTGAACAGGGATGCAACGACGCGATAAATCGGTGCGACGTGTCCATAGAAATGATTTAGATGCGATCGTTTTGCGGTGATGTGTCTCTAGAGGCTTGTTTGTTGCGCGTCAATCGTCTCGAATCGGATAGTGCTTCTTGTTGTGACGTTACTGTGACACCGGCGTGATTCTCCGCAGTAGTCGCTGCATCTACTCGTTGGCTACTCGTCGATAAATGACGACTCTTCGCACGCAGCCGGGGATGCTGTGAACGTGCCAAGTCTGGATTTATATCGAACTTGACGTTTTTCAAGTTGCTTCTGTGTTCGTTTTTCTTTCGGTCGATTCCTTTGGACGAGAACGACCATTTGCTTAAATTTCCATTTTGGACAGAGATACGGTAATGCTTCTAAATGAAGTGAAACGTGTTCAATTCTGCTACGGGAACAATAGAGTTTAGATTATGCAGACATGTGGCGCACGGGGGGAGGGGAGCACGTAAATAAATGGGCAGAAATATTGGGGCAAAAGTAGTAAAAAATAAAACACAAAAACGAATTCAGAAGAATTTATTCTCTTTACTTTGCTATCCCAGTGATTTCACGGGTCATAACGTTGGATTTTCTTTTATCTAAACTTAACTGTTCAACGAGGTCATTTTTTTCAGATTCCTCGTTGTCGTCTGCAGAGAATCGTTTAATTGGGCGATCAAAATTTTTGTGTCGTTAAATATATCTGTGACACGATATTGCAAAATTAATATTGGCATTAATTTTGATGCATCAATCGGTATTAAATGTTTACATTCGATCCGATTTATCAAGATAACCGAGATCGTTTGTCCGCAGAGAATATTAAACTTGGTAAAAATTCAATCCTACGTTGTATTTAGCCCTAATATACACAACTAATCGATATTGTCCATATCTGTTTTCGGTTCATCGATTATACCAATCAATCTTTCACATCGGTAGTTAGTCAAAGTTGTCGTTAATTTTAATAGTTCGTTTTTAATAAACCTGAATGTTCTCTGACATTCTACGCAAAGTACCTACACGGCACGATTAATTTATCAGCAAAAAGAAGTTAAAACAAGTTAAATGTTTACTCGATCAATGCTAAATTTAACCTTTCCACCAATTAAAAGAAATCGCTGACCGAAAGAAATTAAAGAGGAAGTTAATTTATCTTAATTTTAATACGAGCCAGTCTTGTTACGTTATTTATCATAATAACGTCCGCTGCAGAGGGACACTCGAACACATTGTTTTTAACCGCATCGAAGATCGCCATTATCGACTAATAACGCGGAATATAAAGATTACATCGATATCGATGATGCCGATGACAGTGCTTGTACAACTAAACTCTTTACATACATTGATAACTGTCGACACTCGATAGATAATGCGCTTTAGTCTTATCCAATCAATTCGGGCAAAGAAGAAAAGAAAAGAATCACTTTAAGTTACAAAAGACTTAAATCTCTAACCTTTTAAGTCCCAAAAACCTTAAAGACCTCGATGCATCGAATATATAAATTATAGTCTTAAGTTCTTAAGACGCCAAGTACTTAAGTTCCCAAGTTTTCGAATCCTTAGATTGCATCAACTTTTAAGCGTCCAGGATTCTATACCTTCCAGTATATCCAAGTTTCCACGTTTCCATGCAAACTTAAAAGATTCTCTCATTCTCGCGTCTCAAGTTCCGTCAAATCTTGCAACTTAAGTGTACGGTGCAACTCTTGAATACGTACACCGATCGGTAAGGTTGCGCTCGTTTTCCTTTACGATTCCATAAAACAATTCGGCTCGTTAACCTATTCGATTCACCCCCGCAACCTCTCGTTCAGGATCGCAGTGATACGTTACCCACGCATCGGTTGAATTAATATTCATTTATCACTTACTAACGAGCGGTTCTCTCTTTCACGGACCGTCGAAGGTCGAAACGATTAACGCGAACGATGATGGATACGAGTCTGACCGAGCACGGACACATTCTACTTGCAACTATAAGTCAAAGTCAGACCTTGAGTGTGCACACAAACTGCCGATTCTTGAGCTGTTAGAGCAACGCTTTAAAGTTCAAAAGTCCCTGCAATTATGTAATCATCGTCGCATAGGATCGTTCTATCGGTGCATACATCTGTGAACGAACATGGCAACGCGAGTCAACCTCGTGCCTTTAATGCTAGCTAATCACGCGTCGATTTCACCTTATTTTCGTTTTTACGATGTTTCGACACAGGCGAATCGATTCTTATTCTTCTATGTTTCCGCATAGATCGCGAAAAACCGCAGAGTTCGACCGGTTCTAAAGAAATTATCGTCGCGAACGATTCATGGATAAAATTGTCAAAACGATGGCGCGTTTCCACTGCTTCGAATCGTTCTGCGCCAAAGTCATCATTGTCGTTTAAAGCTCAGCTCGAAGGTCACCTGAATGTCGTTAAAGGTTACGTCGGGGACGAAAATTTTTTAGCGAACCGTTCGATAAGCGGGAATGTTTTCAGGTTGAAACTGAACTTTTTAGACATTCAGAGGGAGAAAAGGTAATCTCGTTGAGCATGTTACGAGAAAGCATATAAAGTCACGTGTTTTATGGGCGTTGAAGACCGAGCGGGGTTTGAAAGTTCGTGCCACTCACACAATGATCTCTTGGTAATTAGTTTCAGCATGGAGTGCCCCGAAGCGATGGAACGAGGCCGGAACTTTCGTCTGCTCGCCGAGGAGGAGTTGTCTCAACTCTTGGAGTTCCTTGCTGGTTATTTGCCCGAATCCCTAAAGGTGCGTGCAGTTTTCCCTTCAAACTTTTTCAGTTTACCTTTACATAAGAAATGTTGGATATCCCGAGACCCTGATGATTACCAAACCTGTCCCGCACCCTCGATTCGCTTCGCGATTAGTTTAAATCGTCGATAATAAATCGAACGATAGGTGGAACAGTGCCAAGCAACAAGCTATATCATTTCGTAATTAACAGCATTTTCTCTTTACGCAAAATCTAATGAATCACGAATGATGTCGCACATCACGGGAAAACCTAATTTGTCTCGTTAACGCGGGCAAATTAGTTTCTCCCCAGCTTGCGAATGTTCTCTATCCCCTTTTTGATGCCGTGCTTTCCGCTAATAATAATTCCGACGATCGATATCGAGAGCAGTTACGTTTTCAAAAAGAAAACACTTGCTTCTAAATAAAGTATGCCAGTGTTAAAGTAATTACAGAGGTTCTCTGCAGAGTACTATATCTTGTTGCAATTTTAATATGCAAATGCGAAAGTCGTTTGATTTAGGAATGAACTTTAAGTAGAATCTCGGTGATGTCTTTTATTGTTTAAGAAAAAACAAAAAAAAAAAAAAAAAAACCAATTTAAATCACGCTCCTATGAAACCTTGGACTTTTGGAACACACTCTGCGAAACATAGACCCTACGTGGTGTAAAATTCACGACACGTAAATCTACGAGCAAAGGATACATGCTACGATTAATATCGTAAGGTTAAGGTCCTTGAAATTCACCGCGTCGCGATAAACTAACTCAAAAGGAATTTAGTGCGAACAAAAGCGGACACCTGCTTTGGCCTGCAGCCACTAAATTATCGCTGCGAAGTCTAAAGTCCTTGAAAGATATCACGAGTGCCGCAGTGGCTTCCTATTCCAAACGAAGATCGGTTCTAAATCGTTGGACATTTATTTTTCGCATCGAATCGATTCGAAATAAAACGACAATCGAAAGGGTGTACGAAACAGAAGCGAGCAAGGATATTTGAAACAAGCAAACCGAAGGAACGAGCAGAGGTAGAATTTGTCGCAGGGTTGGCAGAAAATTGGGTGAACGGTAGGTGGAAGATATGGCATGATTCCCGAGGGAAGAGGCGGCTCGGATCGACGGGATAAGATTACCGGCGCGAAGGAAGCAATCCTCGCGTAGTATTTCCGCCGTAACCCGGTCTAAGTGGTCGGCCGTTGTGCTAGGTTAGTGTCAAGGTCGCAGCTGGTACCGGTCGTTTTGTGCAACGGCCTTCTCGCCGCGATATTTGCACGCAGCGTCGTAAAGCAGCACGAACAGCGCGGCGCGATTTCTTTTTTTAAACGGTGCACAGATGGCTAAGCATGTATACGGTGCCGGGCCGAGGCTGCAATCCTTTTGCCGATACATTTTCATGGATCAGGTGTGCGTGTGTGTGTGTGTGTGTGTGCACCGATTACGCGATTGTAAACCGTGCTGTCGCGTTTGTTACCATACGCTCGCCATGCTCAACGATGTGTATAAAAGCTGATATGTTTTTTATTTTTTTTTTTTTCCCATCGCTTTCACCGTCTTTGAAACGGATTAAACTACAATGCCTCAATTTATCGCACTTCCATGAAACGAATAACTGNCGTGTGTGTGTGTGTGTGTGTGCACCGATTACGCGATTGTAAACCGTGCTGTCGCGTTTGTTACCATACGCTCGCCATGCTCAACGATGTGTATAAAAGCTGATATGTTTTTTATTTTTTTTTTTTTCCCATCGCTTTCACCGTCTTTGAAACGGATTAAACTACAATGCCTCAATTTAT
This sequence comes from Ctenoplectra terminalis, assembly GCA_019453375.1. Classification (NCBI taxonomy): domain Eukaryota; kingdom Metazoa; phylum Arthropoda; class Insecta; order Hymenoptera; family Apidae; genus Ctenoplectra; species Ctenoplectra terminalis. The sequence continues at coordinate 132,345 of SMSQ01025941.1, forward strand.
CGCACTTCCATGAAACGAATAACTGATCTCTCAGAGGATCCGATCAGACGTTATTTACGACCGTGTCGCTGCATACTGTGGCTCTATTTGATCTTCGCTATGCCGAGATAGTGTCCCTCGGTGAATGAAATTTCCATTACAATACAGTTCGCTCTTCCGATAGAGAAGCGTATAAATAACTACTAAAATGATTGTTTCACTTTTTACAAGTTTTCTTTCTTCTTTTTTTTTTTATCCGTAATAATAATATTCTTTGCGTAGGTTCCGCAATAAAACACATCACGAGTACTTTCACCACTATCGGTCGTTTACGATACCGTGTTGACACGTTTCTCGGCTGTCTCCCACGCGAATCCTACGTAAATCCACGCGCAATGCTGCGTGTATTTTTACAGCCACCTTTGTTGCATCGTCCAATGAAGTTTGAGTGCTTTTACACAATTGAAAACACCACGAGTTCCGATATGCGTGACAGACACCTGTTAACGCAAACGATACTCACGTAGCAGAATGCGATAATCGGTCAGCGAACATGTTTACGAGAGAAAGTTGTAATAAACCACGCCTACCGTTCCATCGTGATTCATTTAACGCTAATGATACGGTTTATCAGATGCATCCTTTTTATTCAAATTATCTTGTAAACTTTGATAAAGATGGCGAAGAAATATTTTTTAAAAGACTTAATCTTCATCTTCGTTTTGTAACGAAGGAAAATAAGGAACTATGATATGCAGTTTCGAAGGTCCTTTCAAGAGATATTGCATAGATAGTGATGTATCGTTGCTAAAATTTCACGCATCAAAGAGTATCATTGCGTAACGGTAATATCTGTGGTTGGCATCGACATTATTACGACTTCGATATCTCTTTACACAAGTTCCGTAACACCAATCGATATTCAGAATATTCGAGCACTTATTGCAAAAATAAAAGACAAGTCTCTCTTTTTTTTTTTCTCCAAGTATTCAGATATTCGATAATTCGGAACAACGATTTTACGTAAAACTGTCTAAAATATTTCTTAAATTTCTTTCTTCTCTATCGTCTTCCTAAAAAGTGACCAGACAAGCTTTAGATATCGAAAGGCAAGCAGGAAACGGTGTGAAATCAATTACAAGGAGACTCTGCTGGCATCGATTTATCTCTTTCTCTTTTACCTTTCACTCTCGAGCCGGCTAGGTATCGATCTAAAAAGAACTTTGTTTGCTCCTCGTCGACGGCTGGTGGGACTGCCGGTGTTACGACTGCTGGCCACGCCACCTCGATTCCGGTGCCGATGTGCAAGGTGTACCGGAGTCAAGGCCATGGTCGCGTTTCCGTGACCAACGCACAGTGTCGGTCTCGTAATCTGGCCGCGTTATCGTCGAACAGATTCGTTCTTGCGACACTCCTTAGAAATTCTATGTTGTAACCGCTCGATGTTATCGAGAAAGTTGTCGATCGATTATCTGTGACTGCAGATTTTCCTGTTCGACATAACGTTCGGCAGCTTCATTACTGCCTCGAGAGTTTATTAAACAAGTTTATACGGCACATTCTGCGACTCTTTCTTGGTTCGTTTAACACCGACACATCGTTATTAGTCCCCCTCGACGAGGCTTCAACGAGCCCACAAGGGTAAAGTTCCCACAAGAACTTCAGTTGGCGAGCCATTCAGGTTTGCAAAGAGTAGCTCTCCGCGTGCACTTTCAGGCGTTATTCTCTTCTCGTTTCTCCTTTAGCCGTTCGGCATTACCAGTTCGCGCGATTCGGAAGAGTTAACGACGCCCATTGGTACTCGTGTTGCGCGCCATAATGCTTGGCCATCACGAAACGATGCCGCATACCAGTCGCGTAATTTATTCTCGAATAAAGCTGTGCCATCCAACGAAAAGGCAGGGTCAAGGCCGTGTCCGGACGTGCACACGCGATGCCGTATCGCTTTTTCGAATCCGCATTTGAATCGATGCTTCTTGCACGCCTACCAGCCGTCACGATGATCCTTAACGAGGTACGGCAAGCGGACTCGAAGAAGCTTGATAATGAGTAGCTTTGACGGACCACTTTCTGAATCGTTTCTTTCTTTTTTTCCTCCATGACAAGCAGAAGAGGTGGGTAAAGCGCGAGGTTCCAGACTACACCTTCTTTTCTCGCCCATTCTGACGCTTTGGCTCGAGGGGATTGTTTGGAGCGGTAATAAGTTGCGATGAGACGAGATAACTATATTTCTTTTCTTTTTTTTTTTTTTTCATAAAAATAAATATACTAATGCTGATTAAAAAAATAAAAAAATAAAAAGAATTAATCAACCAGTTATCGAATAACGAGGCGCTTTCGGAGAATTTATTCCTCGTTTTTCATTAAAGCAAAACATGGACCGTGAAGCGTGTAACGCGTGTGCGCACTGGCTGGTCGTAAGTTGAAACTTAATTAAGATAAAACATGTTTATATATTGAAAATAATAAAGCTGCCAGGCGTTACTTATTCACAGCTGCCGCGTTTACGTGTAGTTCTATTATTAATCTTAAAGCAAGTAAATTAGATTGCATGACTTTTAACTCGTTACCAACTCGCGTCAAGTTTGTTCGAACCTGTTAAACCGAGTTTCTGAAAGTGACTCGTATCGGCCGCGATAAGTTAAATAAATTTTTTTTTTTTGTTTCGCTTTAGCTAACGCGAGAAAAAATATTTTCATCGAATAAGAAAGAACTGGAGGAACGAAGCAGAAGACTTAACAAGTATCGCTCTAACTGTTCGCAAGAATATTAATTAAACTTTATCGTTGGAATTCATTTTACTACCAGCTGGTGTGCGAAATTAGACCTGAAAAGGCTTTTTTAAATGAATCTACGTTTTAATATTCTACTCGATACAGCGATTTAACTTTTCCTCTGAAATTAATTTTGCCTGCACGCGGCGCGGCATGTTAAACGCGAAAGGGCTTCCTGCGAGGATTGTTTTCACTTCAAAGACACCAAACGAATCGAGACAATTCGTGCAACTTTCTTATTTCCATCGTCGTTGTTGGCACTTTTTGAGATCGAAACCGGTGATATGTAAATTTACACCGGCTACACTTCACGTGTCGCATGTGAAACATTTTATTACGCGACATCTGTGCCCGCAAGTATTTCAAGAATAAGCGAGCACGGCTGCGCTCTCTTTCCTCAAAAAAAAAAAAAAGAAAAAAAAAAGAAAAAGAAAATAAAAAATATGCGATGGATTTACTGCCTTCCGTTTGAACGAGGATATTAAAATACCCAAGACGTACATCTAAATACGAATTCGCTTGACGAATACGCTTGGAATGTTGGATAAAACGCAACAGAACAGGTATAGGCGGTGACAATGCGTGACAAATAAAAATACGTTCGGCTACGTGCCTTTCCCAGGTTGTATTAAAATTCTGATTCGAACTGACGTGTGAAATCGCTAGAACGTTTATCGAGTATCGCGTATGATACTCGACCATTCTGGCTGGTGCAACTGTTATATAAAAACTAGGACAAGCTACGGCGTTCCGCAATAGCTTCCACTGTCGATTATTTACTTACTTTCAACCGAGAAGTTGTTACCGAGCTCGTACCTCGCATCGTTCACCGCGTAAACTGTACTCGCGGTATGTTTATTCTGCAAACGATGCAGATTCTTTTAGAGCTTTCTGTGACACGTTTCATATTTTTATTGGCAACCGTAGCCTTAGAAATACCCTTTTCATCTCCATACTATTAATTCATCGATGGTGACAAGAGTGGTAGATTGCTTTTCTTTTTTTTTTTTTTTTTTTCGATGAAAAAATATGGAAATTTTTGGAGAACAGGAAGAACTCTTTATACACGAAGGTATCAGAGATAGCACGTGGTAGTTTATTTTAAGAGCCGACGTCTGGAGCGTCGCCCTCGGCTAGATTCCTCTTTATCCTGTAGCTTCCTCGTAAATATCCACCCTTTCGTTTCATACGTTGCCTTTGGTCAATGCTCACCGCAAAAAGAAATCTTCCCTTTAACTAGCCCGAGAGCTCGTACTTTTCTAATTCTTTCGCGAGATGAAAAGATTTACAACTGTTTTCTTCCAAGACCAATCGTTTTGTAAATGCACTGCGCGGAAGAATTATTTATCATTTCCTTGGTTTACTTGGCACAGCGTTGTTCAATTTGGAAACGTAGCCAGAAAGAAAGCATAAACTCTCCGCGATTGTTGAAAGCTTGAAACGTTAATCGTAACGTTATCTCTGTTTTACAGTTCCATCAAACTTTGTTGACCTACATGCGAGACAGGGTATGGGACTTTCATTTCTACGTGGCTAATGGCTGGCCCGATGATGCGATATGTTTACATTTTCCTGGCATGACACTATCTGTGAGTATAAAATCAATTTATATTCATTTTAGCTTACGCTTTAAGTTTGATTAATAATAGTTTGTAGTACGTAGCGAATACAATTTTGTTTTCCTCGAGTATGTCGGAGAGAAATAAATATGAAACATCGGTCACGCAATTTATCTTCCTTGAACAGACATTGCTGTATTCTTTTTTTTTTCTCGACACAATGATTTATAAATTATTTCGATGAAAATAATAAAAAAAAAA
>SMSQ01025941.1:144182-192387 GCA_019453375.1 Ctenoplectra terminalis
TTTTTTTTTTCTTTTGAAATTTTTGTTTTTTTTTTTTTTTTTTTTTTTTTTTTTTTTTTTCCATATTTTTTCACTTCTTTCTCTCTCGCCATTGGTGAAACGAAAAATACAAATTGTAAGAAATGCTACTAGCAGATGCAATAATAATCAGTGCGCCAACGAAAATTCCCATCCCCCTGCGACCTATACTCGAGCGTCTATGACGTAATAAAATTATATATTTATACGACGCAAAGCTATTTGGAGTATGATAAGTGAGACACAGTGAAATGATGTTATTATGCAACATTGAATACTTATCGTATAAACTAAGTAATGTTTTGCGATAATATTAATAATCGTGGAATCACGGTGCTTATATAAACTGTTAAATATTTAACGTAGTAATATTAATAATACATTTTTTTTTAATTTAAAGCCCCTGTTCATCGTTAATAAAGTATATTTAAATGATGTACGGTTAATTAAACATTCAAATTCATTAATTAAATTTGAATAAATAATTAGAGGAAAATGGTTTAATAATTTAATTAAATTTATCACAAAGCACGTTTCAAACTGAATTTAACAATTCACTGGGTAAAAGCAAATTTTATAAACAATGTATCGCTGGTTCTATCTATTAATTTCGAGCGTTGGATTGAATAATACGTAAATTGCGATTAAAATAATGCTCTGTCCTTGTGATAAACAAACGCGCGTATATTTTTGCTTTTTTTTTGCGCGCTGTTCAAAAGTCGTAAAAAAAAAAAGAAGAAAAAAAAAAAATAATAAAAATAACCAAACATTTATTTTACCTTGGCTGTAATTTCCACGAGGCTCGTTTTATATTGAACGTTGTTCAATTCGTGCATCAAATATAAACGCGTTATCTTTTCTACGATTTTCCGCTCGGAAGCGCAATTATTCACGAGTTATATTAAAATTGTTTCGAATGAAAGGTCTATTTTTGCATCGAGAAAATTGCGTCACGCCCTGACGTCGCACTATTTACGTTTAAGGATTTCAATATTACACAAACGTATGACAACTCTAAAGAGATTAAACTCGGAATTTAGTGCGCGGACCGTAATTCACGTCGTCGATAACTTTGCAGCCCTTGCACAGGCCCGTACAACAAAAACGCTTCTCACGGCAATCATTTTCTCCCGGGATTTATGTAATATAATATTCTCTCCTCGTTGTTCTTGATTCTCTATTCCCGAACGCGCTACAGATCGACCGCAAATATAGCGCCGATAAAAATACTGGCCGTGCTCGTAAGATAATTATCTCGTGATTCACCGACTGTTGTTTTTTCTTTTTTTTTTTTTTTTTTTTTTTTTTTTTTTCTTTTTTTTTTCTTACAGATCGTTAATAAATTTTATAGTTGGTTACAACAGTGTTTTTGCTCGTTCTTATCCTCTATTTTATATATTCGTATATAGAATACAGGAATTCATCGTGCATGAAAGTTCTTAGTGTTCTTCTTCGTAGTTCGCTCTCTATAATTTTACCTCGCCCGGAAAACCGTGAATTCCTCTTTTACATTTGTAATTATAATTCGTTTCGCGGTACACGTTCACGTACGTACGCTCAGGCGTGATATACAAGAACGAAAAATAACTATTCGAGAAGCCGGAGCACGTACAATTTCTTATNTGTCGTTAATTTACTCGGTAATCGGGCGTACATACGTATTTCGTTACATGTGGTCGCATACTCGTGCTGTTTACATGTCTCTCTTTCTCCCGGTTCGTGTATCTTCGTACGAGCTCGTATTGGTACGCGTGACACGATGCGCGCGCACACACACACGTACAGCACGAGTCAAATTCAACGAACCGAGCGGGACAGGTGCTTCACTAACAATAGTGGTGCGCGCCTTTGAAAATGTACTTCAAATAATGATCGCGACGCTAAGCGCACTTCTAGTTATCGCGTAAAGCTACCGCGCACGATACACATGGTAAAAACCAGCCGCCAGATAAATTTTACGATCTTTCAGCGGCAAAAGGAAATTAGCCGATAATTCATCCGCGTGTGCGCGCGCAACCGACGCACGGTCCTGTTCGCCAGAATTCAATTGGCGATTCATAATTAAAATTTGTGTACACGCGACCGGTCGTATTTATTCGCACTCACACGCACGTGTCGAGTGCGTGTATCGATCTTCGTGCTTTCAACCGAACCAAATATTCATAATCCGTGAAAAATGAATTTAGGTTAGCCAGCACCATTTTGTTTTAATACCGTGTAGTAAAGGCGTTATTAATCAGTTTGCTCGTTAATCATTCGAACTTGTTTTTTTTCGATTAAAATTCTCTTCAATGTCAGAGTCTCTTCGATGTTGTTGTTTTTTTTTTTTTTTTTTTTTTTTTTTCTTTTTTTTTTTTTTTTTTTTTTTTTTTTTTTCTTTTTTTTTTTTTTTTTTTTTTTTTTTTTTTCTTTTTTTTTTTTTTTTTTTTTTTTTTTTTTTCTTTTTTTTTTTTTTTTTTTTTTTTTTTTTTTCTTTTTTTTTTTTTTTTTTTTTTTTTTTTTTTCTTTTTTTTTTTTTTTTTTTTTTTTTTTTTTTCTTTTTTTTTTTTTTTTTTTTTTTTTTTTTTTCTTTTTTTTTTTTTTTTTTTTTTTTTTTTTTTCTTTTTTTTTTTTTTTTTTTTTTTTTTTTTTTCTTTTTTTTTTTTTTTTTTTTTTTTTTTTTTTCTTTTTTTTTTTTTTTTTTTTTTTTTTTTTTTCTTTTTTTTTTTTTTTTTTTTTTTTTTTTTTTCTTTTTTTTTTTTTTTTTTTTTTTTTTTTTTTCTTTTTTTTTTTTTTTTTTTTTTTTTTTTTTTCTTTTTTTTTTTTTTTTTTTTTTTTTTTTTTTCTTTTTTTTTTTTTTTTTTTTTTTTTTTTTTTCTTTTTTTTTTTTTTTTTTTTTTTTTTTTTTTCTTTTTTTTTTTTTTTTTTTTTTTTTTTTTTTCTTTTTTTTTTTTTTTTTTTTTTTTTTTTTTTCTTTTTTTTTTTTTTTTTTTTTTTTTTTTTTTCTTTTTTTTTTTTTTTTTTTTTTTTTTTTTTTCTTTTTTTTTTTTTTTTTTTTTTTTTTTTTTTCTTTTTTTTTTTTTTTTTTTTTTTTTTTTTTTTTTTTTTTTTTCATGCAGACGAGGTATATGTACGAAAGAAGTATCCGATAGGAAAATATTCGTCCAAATCTTGCTCGTTGATTCGGTGTGGGTCGTTTCTTATTCCTACCCTCATGTGGCCCCTCAGAACCTCTTCCCACCTCCGCTCGTTCCCGCTCTTTCCTGCTAACGACATTAAAGGAAAGTACCCCGTTGCTGCCTTAATGGAATTTACTTTTGTAGCTTCGCAGAGCTCACCATACTTTACAAAGTAAATTGCACCGCGAGGGTGGATCTCGAAAAACAAGTGTCTCGATTTGACACGAACAAAGGACGCTCTTTACGACATTATTTTGCGAACTGCAAATCAAAGGACATTTATATCAGGAAGACATAAATCTTAGGAAATTGATACTACGATTTCAAAAGGATAACGTTTTATTTTTTCTTTTTTTTTTTTTATAAAGTTATAACGGTCGATAAATCTGTCCTTCCATTTTAATAAATCGTTTCATTGCCTGTAACGCGTTTAGATTTGTTTGATCACGTGCGATAGATACTCATCGAAATAAGAATCGATAAGAAGCCTTCGTACGATCGAGATAACACCGCGAACGAGAAAACAATCGTATGCATATGATACGGTATATTGGTACGCGTTTAGAAAAACGCTGTAGGCGACGATAATAATAATAATAATAATAATTATATGTTCATCGTGGAAAGTTGTCGAGTCGAAATAAATTCGTTCGTTCCTTGTTTACACGTTCGCTTTATGGTCGGTGTGAAAACTTCATATCCCAGGAGAAAGTCGGTTTCGACTCTCGATTTGCATGTGTTAAACCTTGTGTCGCTTGAACTGGTAATAATTACAAAAATAAAACGCGTACACTCCGATTGTTGGAGCGAAAGAATGCGCGCGAAGAAAAAGCGGCACGAATTTTTATCAGTGACTGTACATCATGCTAAAATTCTAATCGGCAAAATTAGTCGGGAGGGGGTACAGTCGCGCCAGAAAGTCTGGCTGACCGCGTTTCCAAGCAGAAAAGTTATGAAATCAATTCAATGTAGGATTGGCTTGTGTGGTGTTGTTGGCTCTGTTATTTCTTTTTCTAGGTACAAGCTACTATTTACATTCGTTACACACCAGCCAATGTCTGTCTTTGAGAAGATGTTCGTTTTCTCTTCCCTTTCCGCTTTGATCGGTTTCCTTATTAAATTCTCTAGATTAATTCCAAGGTCTTGGCGGAGATAGAGAGAGAGAGATCGATAATTAATATCGTGGAAGTTTGAAGCTATCCTAAATAAGGGGAATCGAATCAAATCAAACGACCTCCTTATTGCGGTGTTAATCAACACAATACGGCCGCGTAATTATGTTTACGTAATTAATAATGGTAATCGAGTGTTGTGTTCTGGAGAGGCACAGCGTTAAAAATTAGAAAAAAAAAAAGAAACCGTATGTTAACAATAATGTGAAATATATGTTTGCCAGACTGCGAATGTTAGAACAATTATATGGCAGATAACGACGACTAAAGCATGTTATCAAATATAATACTAATGGCCTGTTATCGTGCATAAGTAATGGAAGAGATATTTGCCGTGAAATATCTTGGAAAAAATACGAAATGTTCAACGATTATTCCAACGTTTGTTTACAGTGAATATTTATATCAAATAATTATTCAAATTCTCTTTTAATTGCATTAAAAATTCATTTTATTCAAGTGCCGAAGAATTCGTAATTATAGAGGCGAATAATTGATAAAAAAAAAAGGAAAAAATTGTTGAATTATTTGACCTCGTTTAAAATGTTATAAAGTTACCTCATTCAATCGGGGTCGTGCTATTGATTTTGAAGGATACGTAAAGGTAAATAGAAGAGCAATACAGCGATATAACGATGAAGTATTTATTTGAATAATTCTTTTTAAAACGTAGATATTTCAGTGCAAATTAAATTAAGAACCGAATTGAACGATATTCTTTTTAAAACACTGCTCCAATTTCTATGCCGTTTTTTTTTTTCTCCAACGAACGTCTGAAGAAGGAAATTCGCTTCCCCGTAGATTCAGTTATTAGTTTTTTTATTTTTTTTATTTTTTTTTATTTTTTTGTTTTTTTCGCGCAACACCTATGTTTTATTTTTCTGTATGAGTTTTAATGGGCTTTCGACGCGCATTTAGTATTGCGGATGTAGGGCGCAATGCCATTTGCAGGAGCAGTTATTACGACTATGGTCAGAAGCATAACAGGCAGTGCTACGAATTTCTCTGTTATAGTATTATATTATTACAACAATGAAAGGAAGAACAACGACGGGTATCGCGTTCGCCGATAGATCATTTTGCTCTCCCTCTTCAAATTACTCGCCAATGAGATTTGCTTTTAGAAATCAATTTACTTCGGTACTTTGGTACTTTCAAAGCTTTAACGAGCTTCTTCGTGCAGCATACAGATTAATTGGTCGTATTGGAATATTTGGTTGATTCGTAGACGTATGCTTTTGTTCGGTGAGACTGTAAGAAAACGAGGATCATAAAATAACCAGTGTTTTCTCAGCTTTCATGCAAGACTTTTATACTCTGCACTCGTAATCGCAACGCTCTTTAGTCCAAGCATCTCGTTAAATCCCTTTGCGTTCCACTTTTTACCACTTAACGTTCTGCTTCCTTTTTCCCCGATTCGTTTGCCACATACTTACATTAACGTGTGCACTCGTTAATTTTGTTGCACCATGAATTCTCTTTTCAATGTATCGAATGAATAATTTATTCGCTCGCACGAGGGACATTAATATTAACTGGGACGAAAATAATAACGAAGAAAGTACTAGTAAACGCATAATATAATCACTCTCGCGACATTGTCGCGACAACAACAATGGTTCGAGTCAGCGAAATTCTGGAACCACGGTACAAATAATATAGCAGGATATATTACTCGATTCAATAGTGATTTATGACCTCGATGGAATTGAGTATTTCGAACGTCGATACAATACTATTCATCTTTGATACTCGACATTAAACGTTCTTGTTCCATTTAATTCAACATTAGGAAATTAAAAATGTCACGATATTTCAATGCTTTCGAAAGTGTTGATATTTATTGCGTTCGTTGCGATGAATACTCGTTAAGTTAATGCCAAATTTGTTTTTCGTAAGGTTACGCGACTTGGACATTGCGTATCCGTAAGTATTTAAAAAATTTTATTTTATCCGCTTATCAATTTATTATTGTATTTTATCAGCACGGAATATCAAGAGCGAGGTAAATAAATAGTGATCAATTATAATTTTTTTCTTAATAAGCAAACTAAATTCTGGTTATAGAGGGTTAATTGAATTCCTTCGAAGCAATGCAATTTAAACGTAATTCGTCGTGGATACGCGCTCACTTTTTGCTCGGACTGTATACACAGCTGTACATAGACGCGTTCACGCGATTAAGTACATTGCTTCTTTCATCTGCTGCTGAAAACGAAAAAATTCAAAAAACGAAAGTCTGGTTGTGGAGAGTTACAGATGTATATCTGTGTCTGCGTACACACACACACACACACACCAGATATGTGTGTACAGAATAAAAGCAAGCAACTTTTAACTGGATTCCCGTTTATTTGTGTGAGTCATAACCGAGCTACGCTTATCTGTGGCTCTTCTTAAACGCATTATCGAGTAAACTAACAAATAACGGTACAAACTCTAACGCAGTTGCGAGTTTCTGATTTTAGTTACTCACGAAAATATGTTCGAGAAAAGTAGTGTTACCAAGAAGTAATAATAGCGAAGGACGATTCATGATTCGTGATTCCCAATTCCTCGGTTTGATCATGAGTAATATTTCTCGTTTCATTCGAAGCACATACCTCATCGTGATTATTCGAAATTCTACGCCATTAAAATGGCGGCGCGCTGAATTGCTTTTATTGCAATAATAACGATATTTGGTAGCTATAACTTTGAAGATGTTTACTCACGACAGAATAACAATACGACAATGTTTGCGCATGGAAATATGATTATGTTTCCATAATAATAAATTAATTATAACAATCGCAAACGTTATCATACGAACCACCCGCTAAAAACAACACGCAAACTCGCTCTCCCAGCGATAAATTTACTTCATACATAATTGTGTAATTTAAACAACTTTGTTGGCAAGTTATCAAGCAGTATGAAACATAGCATCTGAAGCTAAACTCTAAATCATGACTTCGAATACACGGCTGCCTTTTATTTTATGCTAGCATTAAAAAAAAAAAGAAGAAAAAAAAAACAGAAACTCCTAAAATTACATTAACTGTTCTCAGGTTTTGTAATCTAAGAGTTATACCGTTACGTCATCCTTTTTTTTTCTCTCTTTTTTTTTTAATCAAAGTTATACGATACTGTCTCTAAAATATTACGCTTTAATTCGTGGAAAGACGTAATTGTACTCTAACTACGCTCGTATGCTACTGTATGCCTACTATAAACTTTGTAATTAATTGTTTCGTTTTGAATAATAAAATGTACAAACTTTGTACATCCTTGACACAAATTGTTCAGCCATAATGAAAGGAAGTATTTAAACTTACGGCTCAGGATCGTTTAGAAGGATGGTTACCACCCATCTCGTATAAATATTCCATTCACAGATCTTTTATTATTTCGCGTAATTCGTCCTCAACGTCGAGTGCACTTGCGACCAAAGTTTATCCACCCTTGACACAAATTGACGAACCGTAATCAAAAGTACGCTTTAAAAATGGTGACCAGAAAACCTTAATTGCCTTTCGTTTTGTATAAATCTTCTGTGCTACGTTCGAAATACCAGAGAAAATAAAAACAAAAGAAAGGAAAAAAAAAAATAGGGCAATGGAAAAAAAGATGGGAACACAAATAGGATTGATTTTCAATAAAAATGACACAAGTGGTAATTACACGGATGAACAGTTCATTAATAACGATGGCGTATTTCGTTGCGTCGATGAATAATCGACANAAAAAAAAAAGAAGAAAAAAAAAACAGAAACTCCTAAAATTACATTAACTGTTCTCAGGTTTTGTAATCTAAGAGTTATACCGTTACGTCATCCTTTTTTTTTCTCTCTTTTTTTTTTAATCGAAGTTATACGATACTGTCTCTAAAATATTACGCTTTAATTCGTGGAAAGACGTAATTGTACTCTAACTACGCTCGTATGCTACTGTACGCCTACTATAAACTTTGTAATTAATTGTTTCGTTTTGAATAATAAAATGTACAAACTTTGTACATCCTTGACACAAATTGTTCAGCCATAATGAAAGGAAGTATTTAAACTTGCGGCTCAGGATCGTTTAGAAGGATGGTTACCACCCATCTCGTATAAATATTCCATTCACAGATCTTTTATTATTTCGCGTAATTCGTCCTCAACGTCGAGTGCACTTGCGACCAAAGTTTATCCACCCTTGACACAAATTGACGAACCGTAATCAAAAGTACGCTTTAAAAATGGTGACCAGAAAACCTTAATTGCCTTTCGTTTTGTATAAATCTTCTGTGCTACGTTCGAAATACCAGAGAAAATAAAAACAAAAGAAAGGAAAAAAAAAAATAGGGCAATGGAAAAAAAGATGGGAACACAAATAGGATTGATTTTCAATAAAAATGACACAAGTGGTAATTACACGGATGAACAGTTCATTAATAACGATGGCGTATTTCGTTGCGTCGATGAATAATCGACAGACGAGATTTGTTAAATTACGAGTTTTGTACTCGCAAAATAATGCATCGCGAAACGAATCCGTCGCGGGTGAATAATGGCACCCAAGTTTCAGATCGATGAGAATTTACGCGTGGCTTAAATAAATAAATAGAATTTTCCACTAGCCAGCCGGTGCGCGCAAACAGGCGGGTTCAATTTGTAGACGATCATAAAATTCAATCCATCTTCTTATTTTAATTAAAACTCGGTGTTCCTTTGATACCAATGTTTAATCGACGAATCGTCGAGCTAATTAAAGCGAATTTTACCAACATTTTCGAATCGGACGATACGGTGAACGATTACATAATCGATGGAGCTACATTGGATGGAGTAACCCGTTAACGCACACCCGCTTATCGTGAATCGTAACACAGCGATAAATCCATCAGCATCGATTACGATTCGCCGATATAACACGATATGTTAATACACAAGGATTCCACGTTTCCCATTGGTAATGTGCCAAGATGCTGAATACGTTCTAGTGACTCGAACGTACAGTCGATCGCGAAAGTGTTCGAATGTTTGCAATTAAGAACTCGGAATCGTCGGTTCGGTTCTTTCATTCATCCGTCGAAAGAAGGCCACGACCTGGACCTGACTCAAACTTTACGAGTCAATGAGCACGAACAGCGCATACAACTCATACAGCTCATAATAATGCCTAACTAAAGTCATTTTCTACTATTTGCTTGGCGTCAACTTTCTCTTTCAATTTTTTTACAGTTCATTATCAACGCATAATTTCCTCACGATTATACGACCGAGCATTATCGATGTTTACATTTAACGTGCCGTACAATAGTTTGCATCATTAACTCGGTACACATTTGTATCTTTCGTACAACGTGTATTCATGCTAAAACTATGTATCATAAATACTGTGAGCCTTATCAGATTCTCTTCGAGGCTCGCCGGTGTACAATCTTGATATCCGCCATAGTTACAATATTTCTTCGATAACTCGAGTCTGACATGCATATTCCACTTATTAATCATCGTAATCGTGTGCGTTGGAACACTTTCGTCATCGAGCGTGGTTCGTGGTGCGGTTAGTCTCGTCTCCTTCCTTTTCATCGTTCTTTTCGTTGCCTCGCCTTCTTACCCTGCCCTTCTCCGACTTCTCACCCCTCAACCACCCTCTCCTTTCTCCGTCAGCAGGTTTCAGTCGACCAGGTAGACGCAGGAGAATGTAGCGAGCATATGCGAGAGGCAAAAAGTAATTGGCAGTAAATTTTCTCGGGCCTGGACTCGGTGTATCTCGTTGACGCTTCCATGATCCACGCTGGGAAATACTTAGTTCTTAACCCTTCGCGGTCGTAATTCCTTTCGAGCCGAGTATTGTGCCGCGCAGTCACCGACAGAGCACGAGAATTGATAAATTTTCTTTCCACGATTTATTAGCATCGAATTAGAAATAAAATGCGTCCGCCTTTTGCTCCGTGTAAATTTTTTCACTCTCTTTTTCGTTTCATTGTGTCAAACATTTCTTTTTTTTTTTTTTTGTATCGTCATGGATGCGATAAAGAAAGAACGCGAGTCATTTCTTAAATCAGTCGGTCGGAGAGCGTGAAAAAAAATTTTTGTCAAAATGCAAANGTATTGTGCCGCGCAGTCACCGACAGAGCACGAGAATTGATAAATTTTGTTTCCACGATTTATTAGCATCGAATTAGAAATAAAATGTGTCCGCCTTTTGCTCCGTGTAAATTTTTTCACTCTCTTTTTCGTTTCATTGTGTCAAACATTTCTTTTTTTTTTTTTTTGTATCGTCATGGATGCGATAAAGAAAGAACGCGAGTCATTTCTTAAATCAGTCGGTCGGAGAGCGTGAAAAAAAATTTTTGTCAAAATGCAAAGGGGATAGAATCGATATTTACATATGCGTCTCGACTTCGAGAGGAGAGGCGGTATACTGTTTTTCGTTGCGAAGGGACGTTTCGATTATGCAAGCGGTCGTCGAGAGAGCGTGTCATTGTCGATTGTGCTTCATTGGCACTGTATCATCGGTCTCTGTTCCGGTGATTGCGGGTTATTACAATCTTTATCCTTTCCGTTAAACGGAAACCTAGGTGAAAATGCATTATCGAACAATATAGGGGATTCGAATGTTTGAATACTTGGATACGGGTGGAGAGATAAGATAGCACCGTGAATGTGGAATTTGTGGAGTAGGGGATACGTGTGCTCGCCAAGAGTAAATGTTTATCTTTTTATTCTGTTCTGTAAGCGTGTTTACGAATACTGTTAGATACAACGTTTTAAGTTGAATATTGAAAAGAAAAAAAAAAAGAGTGTAATATCTGAAGAGTTTTTATCAGATAAAACGGAATCACGGATACAAGGAGTTACTTATCGATCCAATTATATCGCTAATTAAAGTTTCTTTCGTTAGCTCTCATTTAGAAACCGATAACTTTTCCGAATTGCCAAAGCTTTTAAACGTGACTCAAAGATCGCGAGAAACAGTTGTCTCGCATCTTCTCGAGACGAACGAGATTCTGAATCACCGGTGGAACATTCCAAAGACACAGGATTCGAAATAGTTGTCGCACGCGTTTGTCCAGGGACAAGCGCATGTCGCGAATGCGTAAAGAGAGCGATTCCAAACCAAGTTGCTTCCTAACCGGGTCGAGCAAAAAATGCCACGACTAACAATAAGTCTCGTTTAGCAACGGACAGCAAAAATCCGGTCTCTTCTCTCGAAAACTTCCTGGACCGTCAAGCAGCCTCTATAACATAATGGTCACGCGAGCAACATCTAACTGCTTAGCTCGATAAATTTGCCAACTTTGCCGAGATTCGCTGTCGTTAGGCTAAATATATCGTGGAAATTCGATTATCCTAGTCTTGGTTTAAGATACATTGTTCTGCCTTGAATTTACTCAATGAAAATAGCAACTGTGTTGCTTCAACTCTTCCCACCGAGGTTTGCATTGTTTCCTTGATTGAGTTCTCTTATATCACCTGTCTTGTTTTTTTTTCCCTTTTGCGTTAAGCTTATGAAATTCAAAGTAGCGATTCTTTAAGATAAGCGAGTTAAGATGGAAGGAAGAACGTCGAATTCCTGCATTATATATATATTTTTTTCAAATACTTCAGTTCGAAAATTTATAGATTTATCGAGACGAATAAAATTTGAATATCTCTCGAGGCGAGAAATATTTTAAATCGTGTTCTATCGAAATTCGTAAAATATTTTGTTAGAAAGAAGCTACCTACATCCCGGATGATGAAACTTTGATGCCAGAGTTCGTTGCTTTTCGACCGGTTTCTTCTTTTTTTTTTCTCTTTTCCTTTTTACTCGGTAACTTTTCACTTGAAACGGAAATTAAACAAGCTTTGCGTTTTTATTTTTTAACTGGTTCTCTCGATAAATAAACTGTATTTTTTCATAGCTTGTAAATTTATCAGAAGTCCAAACGTGAAGAAATGCACGAGGGATTTTAACCATTCTTTACTACGAGATCTTTCAACTTCATTTTTAGTAGAAAGTTTTTTACGAAACTTTTCTTGCTACTTCGGTGGAAAAGTTTCCTACGTTCCGTGAATTTGGTGCTCTTTCTCTGCTTTGCTTTTTAATTTTCCAAAATGCAGAGTAAACAATATAGGAAAAAGATAGCTGACGAAATTTGTTTTCGCAAATTGGAGAGATCGAATAAACGGGACGTTTTATTTCTCCTCAATCGGTAAACTGAGTTTTTAGCCAAATATTTGTCACAGAATACACTCCAAAATTTTTTTTTTTTTTTTAGAACCCCGGGGAAGCGGGTAAAAAACTTTAGCCTGTTAATTTTCTAGCATTAACCTCACCGAATCAAAAGCTACCATTTTCTACAATGATGCGTTATCTTTGGCTGGAAAATCTATTTTATGTTTAAACAGCTGTCTTTTTGTATAATGTTTATAGCGAAGATAAAAAGATCGAAACGATATCGAAAAGCTTTTTTATTTTCTTTTAATCGCGCAATTAAATTAGTATTGCAAATCATAAAAAAAAAAAACAAAGAATAACGTTGATACAGGAAAAATGAAATTAAATGCAATTAATTTGAAAAAAGTTAAATTTAGGGACTCGGAGCTAAGCATACCGTTCTTATTATGCGATCAGAGATCAAATATTTATTTTAGCATTTAAATTTAATGTCCCGTCATGTTTGAGATATCTAAAACTTAGTTCGACCTCAATTTTTATCGCGTTTCGTGCTGCTTATGAATTATACTGCTTAAACTTTTATGTAAAACCATTTTCTTCGTATTTTATTTAAATAGGAGAATGTTTTTAATAGTGTTCCTGTTTTATTTTCATTCTCCTTTTTATTTTCTTTTCGAGCACACGGAATAATTTTAATCCACAGTCGTACAGTAATTTCACCGGTGTCTAGATATAACTGAAATCGTAATTGAAAAACCAATTTGTATTGTAATTCTGCCGTAGCAGCAGCTGTCGTACCGGAAATCGTTTCGTACAATCATAATTTCGTGCATGAAATAAAACATAGTAAATTTATTAAAACACGCGACACTGTTCTCATTTTAGTTTCAAATCGATTCAAAAATTTCTTTTCGAACAAAATAAATCTGAAATATATTTCAGTCGCCGTTATCGGAGAATCGTAATGATTTTTTCTCCGATTAGATCGTTATCGTATTAAAAGAATAAAAAAAATAAAAAAGAATGTTCCACACAATCAAGGAAACGATATCAAATTATTATCTTAGGACTGTCTTGATTTGTCCAAAGACGTTAAATTTGAAAAAAAAAAAAAAGAAAAAAACAACAATTCACTGTAATACAGGCACGTAAACAAATCCAAACGCAAAGTGTCAATCGAGCGCGCGACAAATCGGCAGCCGTGCAGAACGAAAGATTACGGTCCCGCCGAGTGAATCGAACACTTTTTTTCTTCTTTTTTTTTTTTTCATCACGGCCAGCCCCCGGAGCCCATTATCGATCCCTGAGCGAAGGGTTTACAACTATGAGCGGCGGTGGGTCCTTTTTTATCGCAGGTCTCGATTCCAATCCGCCAGCAGTGGGAACAAATCCAATGTGTACTTATCAATCCGACTCAATTTAATGTTCAACTATTATTTCTCGAAACCAGGCTGCATTTATAATAATGATTGCGCGCAGAGTTCAAGAATAAACTTGTTTTCTTATTTTTAATGCGTTTAAATACGTCCGAATACGTCTGAATATATTCACGGCTTTACGATCGTATATTTTGCGTCAAATCGTGGACCACGTGGTCAAACTTGCGAAAAATGTGTAGGAAAAAATTCTTTTTTTATTCGAACGTTGGTGTATCGTGACTCGATTCGCTATCCTGTGCGGGGTAGGGGAAAGTGTACGAAGTGGTAGGGTTTCAGATCCGATAGAGAGGTCCGACGTAATTACTGCTGGGAATTGGACAAATGGAAAATGCATTCTATTATTGTGGCAACTTCCTGCAGAAGGGGAACAGTTGCCTAGTAGACTTTCCGTGTACGTGTGTATATTGGCATGCAATTTTTTTTTTCTTTTTTTTTTTCATGTTACTACCTTGCGCTTTTATCGCGTTTCGAATATCAACCAGTTTCAATAGAAGGAATATAAATTTTCTATTATTCGGGACCACGTGTTTCGAAGGGCGGCGTGTTTTTCATTAAAGTTTTGTATTTATGCTTCTGAAAATTCTCCTCAGTCGTATATCTACTATAAATAATTGAAATAAATTTTGATGCAGCAAAAAGAATTCTTTGTTTGTATTTTAATGGTTGTTTCATCGTTTGGAAATCTATTATAACCGTTCGTTCCGTGCTTCGTATAGTGAATTATTAGTAAACCGAACGAACCGTCCTCGTTCGGAGAAATCTATGAAAAGCTGCTAGCGGAATTAATATTAATGAGTTGTTAATGATCATTGTTGCTTGTCGACTCTTTTCTTCCATTTTCTTCTTTCTCTTTTCTTCGTTTGTAACGTGCTTGCTTTCTATCGAATTCACTGTTGCAAGCAAGAATTTTCGAGCGACGAGAAAGTTTTAATTAACCTGTATTCTATAATTGTGATTTCTTGTTTTAATATTTCAATGTCGTTCTTTTCAACGTATCGATGGGTCAAAGCTTTCCTAATTAAGTGAAACTATTTATTGAGACAAATTGAACGCCAAGCAACGAGCGTTGGCTATTTCCATACGATTAAAACTTAATTGAATTGATATTCCGATTTTGTCAGGCAACGCGAAACAGAAATATGTGTGTCAGGAAATTCAATACCTCGGGCCGAACTAATATTAAATCAGTTGGTCGTATCCAAGATCGGTAATTGATTAAACGGATGTTTCCAGGTTAATTGAAACAAGTAAATATGTATACGAAAAATATAATAAATATATGAGCTCCGCCCAACTTTTAAAATTAAAAAAAAAGAAAAATATATTGATAAAAAAAAAGAAAGAATTTGATGGTATCGGTTGTTAAAACGTTCATTTATTATCGAACAGCCTGGGGAATTTCTAATTAATCGAACAAACAAGGCTTCCCTAGAAAACGTCTGAATAGAGGCGTAATAACCATTATTGAAATTTTCTTTTCGGTCGTAGCTTAGTAGAAACCGGTTTCTCGGCAGCTCAACGTACACCAACGATCCCCAGGTGTCTTGCGATTATGCTAGAGGTCGAGACACACGCTCTATCCAGATACAGGCTCTTTAAATAATACTCTTCCCTATGGTCGATCGCGATTGCTTTTAAGCCTGACCACAGGCAGGTGGATCGTTTCTGATCGATCGCAACAATCGGTGATCCAACGCGAAGAAAACTCGTAGACATCCCCTCGTTAAATCCTGGTGCAGGGTTATTTGCAGGAGAACGTTTATTATTAACAAACCACATACACTACCGTTCAAAAGTCTCTCTGATCATCGATGAAACGGATGTTCCATAATTGGGAACGTAATTGAGTGAAATAGTTTCGCGATTGTGCTCGATAGATATAATAGAAAGCGCCTTTCAAATTGCAATTAAACCTGCCTGTTGGATAAAATACGAGGATTGATTTTTTTTTTTTTTTTTTTTTTTTTTCGTAAATTAAATTTTATACTCGAAATTCAAAATTCGATGATATTGTTGGCGCGTGTCAGCGTGTGTCAGCGTGTGTCATCGTTGATGTAACTTTTTAAATTACAGAAATACGATGAAATAATTTTTTCCGCGTGTCATTATAAGAGGAAATTTGCAAACTGCAGTGTTAAATTGTTAATTTTCCTGACGCAATTAACGTCGTTGCTTTAGCGAAAACAAAACTGAAAATTAATTTCCCAGCATGTGAGTTTCGAGCTTGTTAAAAGTATAATCTGTTTTTTAATGGGAAAGTTGTGATTTCTATTTTGCACGGTAACAGTTATTATGACTCGGGTATGAACGGCTACGAACGACGTTTCCTTTTTATTTGGATAAAAAAGTTGTTAATTTCTTGATTTCTTGGTCGAAACAATGTCGGGCTATTATTTAAGAACGTAATTTTATTTGATCGTAAATTCTATTTCCACGAGCTCAAGCGGGATTCACTTTGGTTCGCTGAAATTTTTAGCGTACTACGAAATAACCTATAACTTTTAGATTTAGGTCACCCGTGTCTGGCCGTGTATTCTTGAAAGTTTGAACAAAATGAAAAGGAACACGTCCAAATATTACTTGAGCCCAACTTTTAATTACATTTTATAGACCACCGATAATTTATCTTAAGTTGTAACTTCTGGCTGGAAAACTTTTGTTGAATCCTGTAAGTATAATTTTACATCGGATCAATAAGTTACGGCAACTTGTTTCGGATTACCAACTTTTCCAATTCCAAAATCCTTCGAATCCGGCGTGTATAATTTTTGAGGAAAATCCTTTTCCTTTGTAGAAATTCTGTAGCTCGCTGGCTCTATGTAGAAATCAATATCGCTCCAATTTCGAACGAGTTTGTCGTAATAAGTTGCACGCGTATAGCAAACTACGTCGATTTGGTCGCAAGCTTTTCCAAAAATATCTTCGATCAATCTTGTCTGGGCGGTAACGTCCTATGCTTTTTCGTCAGCCAAAAAACGCTTCGTTGGTATTCATTTCTACGATAACGATGATTTACATTCCACGGGTTCGTCGAATTAATTACAGCATCCCAACGAGAGCTGCTCGAAACAATCATGCACACCGACTATCGCGTTGCACACCGACGACTTTTCAGTTCGCACGCTCATTCGAACATGCAGTGCAACACAAAACGGTATTCGTTTCTCCTCCCCGTTGTGTTTCATTATTTACTTTGTACCGGATCAACTGCTGACACGAGTTATTAGGGACAATCCTGTTCGTTACGTTAGTCAAGTTAGTATAAATTGTATACTTTGATAGAATCTAGTCAACGAGAGAAAGTTCAGTTGTTCGGTGTATTATCTCCGAGTCGTGAAAATTATTCTTCGCGGTGAGATCAATTTTAACTTCTCGGTTCAACCACTTTTGTTCACTGTCAACCAAGCGTATACTGGTGCTCGGTTAAATTTTAATCAGATTAAGCGATGGGTATGGGACACTGTCGACTTTTACTCGAGTCATCTATCGTTTAGTGGAAAAAAAGAAACGAAGCGAAAAAGCAAGCAAAAGTATATTCGTTAGACTTAATCGTGCATCTATTAAGTTCCATCAGCGATTGAAAATGTTTCGTCGATTCGCTGTTGATTCCCCAAAAAGATGCATAAAAACAAATAAATAAGAGAGATTCATAATTTTCAGTCGTAATCATGGCTAAAGTTGGAATTCGTTTGTGTGTACACGTACGAGTGAATCGAGTTACCAGCGATAACTTATCTTCGCCGTATGCTTATGACAGATGTGATTACCTTCGTGCACGTCCACGCTGACACGTATTAAAAGTAATTGCCTTTTTCCGACCGGTGAAATATAGAAATTTATATTGGCTGGTTGAAATAAAGAAAGAAGAAACAAAAAAAAAAGAAAAAAAGAAAGAAAAAAGAAAAAAACAACATTCTACCCCTCTACTTGGCATTCCATCGATTACGCAGCTCGTACCGCGGCAAGAAATATAATGCATCGACGGGTGTATAGGCGAGTGCATTTACAAATGCACTTACCTAATCGTAACTTCACTCGTTTCTCGATACATCTATTTGATGAGAGTTGGTAAATCGAAAGCGAACAAGATTATCGAAATGAGTTCCGTTACTTATGGTTGCGCTTGGATTTTCAAGCTTTGTTCTGCTGGTACAGGGTTTTAAGTTTTGAGCGCTTTGAACTATATTTTCAATTGACGCTCTCTTTGATTCGTGGAGTTAACGAGTTTAATTAATTCTAGGTAGAGGAGTAGTACCGAAGGGTTTTCGACGAAATGAAGGTAACTCTGTTTTTCTTTTTTTTTTTTTAGTCAGTTAGTTTTGAGTGTCGATACATTGATACAGAGGATCGATCAATTTTTTCTCCGTTTTCTGCGAGAAAAATTGTTAATTCTTTTTTTCTCGACGTTTGGTCAAAGAGATTCTTACGGCGAACAATTGAAATATCGGTATAGTGTGTAAGCTTGTCGGACAGGCAATCGTTTTCTTTGGCAAAGTAATGCGGAAAGAAAAGGGCGGAGGTCACGAATGCGCGTTGCTCGCGTTGTTTCGTCGATTCCGAAGAAAATTAGGTGTGGAACGCGCCGCGACTCTGTGCTTTATCGACACTTTTGCCTCCATGAATAAAAGATATCACGTTATCGGAGGAATTAATAATGCTTTATGAAAGATACTGGCTATTTGTTGGCTTTATAGTTTGCTGTCAAGAGTATCTGTCGAGTCCTCGATTATATTATTTATACGATGCTTCGTTTTCATTTTTCTTCGCTCTTTACTAAAAATCAATATTTCTTTGTGCTACAGATTTTACGGATCAAGCTTTTAATAAAATTATATCTATCTTTTTTTGCCGCTAGATTTAGTTTGCTTTTCTGTAATGGTAGAAATATCGAAGCGAGTTGTTCGCAAGAAATTGCATTTGTGCGAAAGCATTTGTAAACAGTATTTTTTCTCCCGAGTATAATTTACGATCGAGTTAATTGAAAAACAATTTTTTTTCTTTCTTCTTTCTTTTCACGTGAATTTGTTGGACTTTCCGTAGGGTGGAATTGAAAGAAAAACGGAGGGTACCTTGAATCGATATCTACGACAGGCTATAATTTAGTTTTTTTCTTGGTTCAAATATTTCTCTCGCCGTTCCAGAACTTAATCCGTATAAATTTCTGAATTGTCGAATTAAAGATAATCTTATGACGAGTGTACGAACGCATAAACAACGATCGTACGAGCGTAGATAAAGTATTAATGCAAAACTGGCAAGGATACCGGAAATTCCATTGTTCGAAACATATGAAATAAAAAGTGGGGAGGAGGAAAAAAAAAAATCTAATGAAAAAAACAAAAAAAAAAATAACGTTGTAAAACACGAATCTCGGGAAAATATGGAAGTACATTTTATCTCGGTATTTTCGCGTTCGTTAAAACGCAAAATCCTTCGATCTAGGGAGCAGAGTCGCGATTAATTTCTTGAAACCGCGCTCTAAAGTTATTACAAAAACGCCTGGAGGGATTTGTGATTTCACGCGACTCCCTTCGAACTGTCAGCCGCCCACTTTTTGAGTGTCAGCTTATTTAACAGGCCGTCCCAAGTGTGTACACACGTACGCGTGCACACACAGCCCCTTTTTGTCTCTCTGTGTGTCTCTGTTTCACCCACTGTCGCTCGACACTCTTTCCCTGGCTCCCCGACCACCTATTTTTTTTTCCCTTTTTCATCCACTGTTTTCTTGTTCCCGAAGCAGCTAGCTTTTGATGTTTTCAGAGCTGTTGGAAAATCTTTGCCAATGCTTTACCGTCTATATGTATTTTAACTATCCGGCCGGAGGCTTCGTTGAATATTCATAATCCAATTCTAGAATATATTCGGTCAGTAAAATATAGAAACTCGTATATTTTATTTTTATTTTTCTCATTCTTTTTTTATTATATACAGATACCAATAAAATAATTATTTTGTTAGGATTTAATGGATTAAGCGTATAAAATTCCACGTACTTAGGGTTGTTGGATATTAATCTCCGACCGTTGACAATTTTTTTTTTTCTTCTTAATAAATCGCGTATAAATTAAATTTTTTCTCTCTGTAATTGAGTCTTCGAAAAAGAAAGACACCGTCCAATCACGGAACGGGTATAGCGGCCAAACTCCGGCGGAGGTGTTGGCTACGTGCCGCAATTATGGTTAAACAAGTCGGCATGTATCGAAGCAACCATTAATCGATATTAGTAAAAAATGATATCGAATTGTTACTAAAAAGATAACGAATGATATTTAATTATTGGTTGATTTAATCCGTGATTACAACCGCAGATTTTTCACAGTGTATCTGTGCGTGGTACGAGGATTCGTGCGAGTTATCGATTAATATAGAAGCGACGATGTGTTTCGGTTTCGATCACTCTAAATTTCTACGCTTCCAAATGTAAGCATTTTGGAATTAGGCCTGAAGTTTGAGAAATTCGATCGTTCAGGGCCACGCGACAATTTCCACGTATCAGAACAGCGAGGCGCGGCTTCCAAACATAAACAAGGGATGGAGCCGATGACCCAGCGTTCGCTCAGTCGTATATGCGCGCTCGAAGGAGACGTTCGACACGAGGCTCTCGAACACACGTACAAAACAAGGTCGTAAAATATTCTAAGTAATTCGTATCTCGCGCACATGTTGTTCTGTATTGTTTTAATAACTCGGTCGCGTAACTTTCGGTAGTGTCGTGTAAATCGGTTCGCTCGTGAACGGTCAGGACCGATGCAGTGAATGAGTCGTATACATTTCCAAGCGGTAGATGAATTTTTGGGCGAATGGGTAAGTTCAATTGAATTTATTGGCGATTTTTTATTTTTCCTTTTAATCTTAACTCGAGCTGTAATTTAATCGCGACTTTGCTCCCACGAGCTTCTTAAAGGGGATTTTTTATTATCGAAAACAGTGTTGGGGATTATTTGTATAAATTTTTATCAGAATAAAATTTTATCCTTTTATTCGGTACCATGATAATTTTCCATTCATTCTGAAGTAAAACTTTGTATTCGTCGTTTTGCATTATAAATAACAAGAACAGTTTCCGTTCTTAATTATTCTTCTAAATATTCACCCAACACCGATCAATATATGCCGACTTGTTTGTCGAACCATAAACGCGATGCGTCGTCAACGCTTCAGCTGGTATTCGACTGTTACATTCGTTCCGTGATTGACCTGCGTTTCTCGTTAATATCTCTTACTTATGACTTACACTTTTTTTTCTGGAGCACTCTGTATAGCACAAGTATGGCGTCTTCGTTTCGATTTTTAAGAATTAATATCATTAAACGTTCGAGATATAGTAAGGAGGTTGCAATGTTATCCTTTCGATAAGCTTCAATGTTTTGTGTAACTTAACGGTACGTAAATCGTCGATCAAGTTCGGAGATGTAAAAAGTCTCATTCAGAAATTGACAAGTAGCTCGACCGTGTAGTTATCCGGTCTTAATGATAACCGGACACGAAAAATATCTGAAATCCATGGTCCGATCAATCAGGTGCACACTCGCAGGGGAATTTAGTTACTTTCACTTATAAGGTAGTTTCTGAAACGTGTTTCACGACTGCGAATTTGCCCCTATTTCGAAAATAAGCTGAAACGTCGAGAAATATTTGATACGAGGTTAAATTAGGACGACGAACAAGTATTGTTGGAGGAGTATTTTATATGACCGATTAATGATGGAATGTCTGTTTATTTAAGCGCACAAAGAAGTGAATATAATTGTTTCGTTAACCTCAAGCGCGATTTCAGCCGAGTAACGAAGTATAAATGCAATTTTGAGCAAACCGTGCGTGGGAAAATTACTTTGCCATTACGGTTCGATGAATCGTTGGAGCAAAAAGAAGAGGATAGAAATATATTTCGCGTGCGTTCGTGGCGGATAAAGCTCGAATGAAAATTAAATGGATATGTTCTCCGTAAAAAGATCGTGGAAAACGGTGTGATAATAACAAAGATAATGTAGTTATCGAATAACAAATTTTTTATCAAACGTAATTGATCCGCTTTGAATAATTGAAACGTATAAAATATGGGATTCGGAAAATCCGAAATCACGTTCTTTATGAGCCGGTCGTACGATTGAGACCTAATTCGAGTCTCAAGAGGGATATTTTCGAGGTCTGCGATACCCCAAACGTTCCCCATAGTGTTGGGGAAAAAAAATCCTGAAGTCAGGATGCTAAATAAAGCGCCTTGCCCCTTTAACCCTTCGATAGAGGCGTGTGGGGTCACTATTTATTATTTATAAAATGCTTCTTTTTTTTCTACCATGAATATTTTCAAACCATATTTTTAATCTCGAAAAATTCTCAA
This sequence comes from Ctenoplectra terminalis, assembly GCA_019453375.1. Lineage (NCBI taxonomy): Eukaryota > Metazoa > Arthropoda > Insecta > Hymenoptera > Apidae > Ctenoplectra > Ctenoplectra terminalis. The sequence goes on from SMSQ01025941.1 coordinate 166,444, forward strand.
CTAAAATTTAAAAATAAATTGTGGATGGAAAAAAAGAATTATATGATCGTAAAAAAAAAAGATATTCTACGATGCGATAAATTTATCCGTCGGTAGCAATTGTTTTTAAAATTAATTTATATCGTCCGATACGAAGAACGAAGAAAGGAGTGCAAAGGGTTAAATGAAAAATTCATTGGAAACCAGTGCTCCCATTACATCCAACTCATGCAATTTAAAATCAGCTCGGCTGAAGCACTGTTTAGAGAGAACGGTGCAAATAATGGCGAACAGAGTTTTGAAAGAGAAACGAATTGAATGCGATACGTGGGTGGCGAGAGATGCAGGCGAACAGGGTGAAAGAGACGAGATTAATCTGTGCGTCGAGAAAGAACAAAAAAAAGGGAAAAAAAAAAAGAAAAAAGAATGAAAAATAACGAATGATTATATAAATTAAGCTCGATAACGGATGAAGGGACTGAAATGGTCGAATGAAATCATCGTCGATTGTGCAATAATAAGCGAGCGTTGCCTGCAGGAAGCTGAATTCATGCGATTCAAACAATCTCGCGGGACAAATCTCGTGTAATTCAAATACAAAGTAATACCGCGGCATGAATAACGCACTGTAATCGGTAAATCCATGACTCGATCGTTTCGAAGTATTTAATAAATAGCTCCACCCACGCGAAACAATAGAATTAATTGTGGTTAAAGAAACTTCTTTCAAGGATAGAAAAAATATACGTATATATGTAATTTGTGTTTAAAGATATCCTTCTCAAACTTATTCCTACTAAATAACCGGTTATGATATTTTCATAAATTATATCCCAGTTTAATGCGAACGTGAAACTTTTTGCGAATTAATTAACGAATAATATTATTGTGTAATTGAAGAGGTAAACGGTGATTATGTTGTATCGCGAATTTCAACGTAACGAGCTGTGTTATCGTAAAATTGAATCGAGCTGATAAACAGCACCGATCGACGTCGAATTGTATATTCCATTTTCTGGATAATAGTTTATAACGAATACGTTGAAGGATATAAAAAATTTAGTGTTCCGTGAAGCACGCTGATATGCATACGATTTTCATATCGTTAATTAATGAAGACAACGCGTTCGGCGGGAACGTTGGAGTAGCTCGCAACTTTATTTTTTTTTTATTCTCTCTCATAGAATCGTAAAGAAGAAAAAAAAAAAGATTGTTTACGAGCAAAGCGAATAAGTAATTTGCATTTTTTCCCGAGTTGGCGTGTCTTCGTTTTCAGCGCAGAAAAATGGGAACGCAATCAAATATTCAATTATACGTGGTCCGAAAAACGACGAAAAATCTCCGCAGCAATGTGCAATGCCGAAAATACTTATAAATAAACAGAGCAAATGCATTAAACTTGCGCGTCACGGGATGAGTTAGATTCTTTGGAGCGTTCACTGGTTTTGCATATATTTCTTTCACGTTTTAATAACGACTAAATATAAAAATCGAGGAGACGATCAGAATTTCAATTTGCTGTTAGTAACCAGCATATCTCGGCCATTAAAAGTTGATAACAATTGCGATTGTAATATTAAACGCGAGGAAACTCGAATCGCGTGCTGCGCTGCGATACATTGTTCGTTTCTTACAAAGGGTTAATTGTTTTGTATATTTGCTTTTTTACGATCCACACAGCTTCATAGAATTTCTATTTGTTACTCGTTTCTGCAGTATTTTTGAAGGTTGAGCATGTAAAAGGAATACGAGAATGTAGGCGGGTAAAGAATTCCGATAATTAAGTCTACACCGAGCTGTAATTAAACGAGTTTAATGACTCGAGTTCTTTGCTTGATTACAGTCTTTAAATTAACTTCACGTTTTATAGTTTAACTTTAGTTCTTTGTGCAAAATCGATAGTAAAAATAGTGCGTGGAATTTGAGAAGAAAAGAATCGTAAATGGAGGACGGAATTTCAAATTATGATCATCCGGTTGATTCGTAGGATTAAACGAAACAGGTGTTTTAAATCTTTTTTTTTTTTCTTCTGAAAATTTAATTTATTATTCAGAACGGTCATAAATAAACAGGATAAATTTCAGCACGAATCGATAAAAAGAAAAAAAGACAAACAATTATTAATAAGCATTCGCGATATCGCGTAATAAAAATATTTAAAAACAAGCATAATCTTGGACTTTCCACGGTTATTATTTAACAAAATAAATAGAAGAACGATCGGTTTAAGCGAAGGGGGGGGGGGTGTAAAAGAAAAAAGAAATGAAAAATATTGCTGATAAGCAAAATGAATAAATTAAAATCGTACGTTACGAAATAACCTGAATTCTTTCGAGCGTTCAGCAATATATTTCTTGCGCCAGGATTTAATAATAATACGATATCGGATCTATAAACGCGAATACAGTGTTCGTCCGTGTATTGGTACGCATGCGCAGTTGTCTTGTTTAAGCCCCACTCTGGAAACCACCGATTGCGCGCGATTGAGAAACAGAAACATGCGTTGCGTTATCTATGCGAAACTGCGTGTAGGTGCAGAAACAATTTTCGCGATGCCTCGAATACGAATGAATTTCTATTATGCGAGCGTCGAATTTAGAGTTCAAAATTTTGAAATTTAATTAATTCAAATATTTGAATTTTTAATTTAATTTAAATTTAATGTGAATTTGAATATTAAAAAATTTACATATTTGAGTATTTGAATTTAAAAATTTGAATATTTGTATTCAAATTGAAGTACAATTTTCAATGATATTTGTCGTCCGTTTGCCGGTATTTAAATGTTATTGAATTATAGCGCAACATCTATTGTTATCATATATACAATAGCAAACGTGATTATTGTACAGTGTTCATATTTGCAGCGCGTTACGTTGCAGCATCAGTGTTTCTATAGCGCATTATTACTCATACAATTGCATCATTAAGATACTATTTAACCGGCTCCGCGATTCCCCTTCCACGTACGACCCGTAAGCCGTTTAAAATTAATTACCTGGAAAGTTTCTTTTAGAAGAAGGAAAAAAAAAAGTGGAACTCGTTCTCGCATTCTTCTATATCGACTTGGTGATTCGAATGTATTGTAGTTCGCTCGTTCTTCTGAATAATTCATTTTAGGAACCTTGCAATAATAGCGATCATGATTAATTGCAAAACAGCTTCACAGTGTTCTAATCTTGCCGATACGATCTTGTTCGACTGATAATCTCTTATCAGCTAGTGGTGTTTGAATGTTATCAACGATTGCTTTTAAAAATAAAACAAATTTTCTTTGCCAAGATAAACTTTGTAACACATATCGTTTTCTTTTTATTTTTTTTTATTTTTTTTGTTGTTTCACGATAATATTTTCTTCGCAACAAACATAATTTAAATCGCTACACTTTTATCGGACCTCGATAAATTGTTTTGAATATTAAACAAATTGAAACAACGTTTTCGATTAACTTAATCTTCGGTTAACATTCGAACATTCGAACGGATTTTAGAGAATTTTATATCGCATCGTTGTAATCGAAATGGCGTATGATTTGTTCATTTGTCAGTCCTCTTATGCTCGTTCGGGTTTCAGGTTCACGTTTATCGAATATCGTCGCGTCTGTTTTTACAACGATCGCGCGTTTTCGAAAATTCACTGCGTTTTCCGTGCTTTTGTTGACCAATCCTTTCACCGCTCCAATTCATTCATTATTTTTCAATTGCTATTTGATTTCGACGATTTTATTCCGCCCATCACTGGTAATCGACTGAAAGGAAGCAAATGAAAAATAAATTTTTCAAATTTCAATTTTCTTTTTTTTCCCATCAATTTTCTTTTCCGTTCCATAATTCTTGATAAAGCAAGCGAGTGTAAGCAAGTTAAACGTTTCTACGTTTAACAGATGAGAGCAAGTTTAATATCTCCGGTTTCCTTTCTTTCGATTTACAAGCGAAAAAGGAAGAGTTCTATCAACGATGAAATTTGGACGTTAAAAGCGGTACAACAGCGTTGCTTCTAAATGAAAAAATACGAGACACGAAAAGTCTCTAATTAAAACATAGAACTCGGTGTTTCTCGCAGTTTATAACATTAATAGAAATTACGACAGACAGTTTCTACAAGCGAGACATCAAAAAGACTTATTAAAGAGGCGTTTCAATCCGACTGGTAATTTCACGTTTCACAGATTCCGAGTGAAAGAGGAAAAACAGGAACGTTCGCTTATTTGATAGAAATAATTTGACTAGCGAGTTTTGGTTCGTGCGAGTAATTAACCAGACAAAAAAAAAAATAGAGAAAAAAGAGATGTAAAAAAAGAGAGAAGCGAATCGTTGCACCCTTTAACGAGGCATGCGTAAATTATTTGAAATTAGTTTGAAACGTAATCAGTTCCCTGTCATAGCCGAGCAAGATGCCACGATAAAGTTTCATAAAGATAGCAATTTATGATCTGCAAACTCGCTCGGTTATTCTAAGCTAACCTTCTTTGTTACATTTCCGTCGAAATCTGACGAAAGGAGTGTCGTATCGTAACTTTACAAGGAATTAATTATAAATTTGCATTCTCGTAACGTTCTTTCACCCTGGAAATTAATAATACATGATTCCAAAGTTTGATCGAAACACGGTAACGTTGTTTTTTTCATTAATTTCGAAGCTTCCATTAAGAGTTAGGATTTTTAAACGAAAGACTTTCCAAAAAATGTTCACGGTTCTCTAAAATTTTGCTGTTGGCGTACTTTCAATTCAAATCAACCTTGGAGCTCTATCTCGGCCAGTTTCGGACAAAATTACTCGTCAAGGTATCCTTTCCTTAAGAAACGTTTCTCGTTTCGCGAAGTCGAGGGATTTCGTTTCCGTTTCTTTGCAATTGTGCTTAAGTAAGGATTGGTTGGTTTTTTTCCTTGAATGGATTTCGGCCTTTAGATTAGGGGAAAACGGTGATTGATTTATACGCTCGGTCAAAGTGGTTTCTCGTTAAAAAAATTTAATTCGTTTTTATCCCACTTAAATACCCCATTTCAATTCTGAAGACTGGTTTCGTTAAAAAAATGTTGAATAGTGGGAAATAGGAGAAAAATTGGAAATGGAACGAAATAAAATATTTATTACTCGGTGGTAAAAGGATTAAACATTCTCGAGTGAAAAACGTGTATTGAAATATCTTGAAATTTTTATTCGCACAGCCGGAGCGGAAGAAATAATTTCTACGCGTGTGATATACTTTCGTCGAAGCGTACACGATTCAAAAAATATTTCACCGGTGTTCGTGAGTTCGCTATTATTTCAATATTTACTTACCGGCTTGTCGTTGAATAAAATAAGGAACCCGAAGGTGTATACCATGAAAATAAAGATATCCTTTTATTGGATCTTTGATGGTAACGTTGTATCGTGCCACGAGTTCCCACTCTCGCTCCCTTTCTCTCTTTTTCTGAATGAAGTCTCGTGCGCATTCGTCGTATATCTTGATTACCATTCATTCCGAAGCTTGCAGAACTTTTTGTACGGTAAAAGAATTCGAAACTCAATACTTAAATCACGTTTATTGGATTTAAAAAATTCATCTCAAAACGATGAATTCGTCTCGATGAATTTTCTCTACAAATAATAAATACACGTGTAAGTACGCGATAAAATTATACGAAATTTAAATGAAACGCAGAGAACGAACACTGATAAAAATTGTCCGAACCGGAAACGGGGTAGCACGTTCTCGGTGGGAAGGAACTTTTGTTCTTCTCTTGAAACGGCCTGACACCCTGTTCGCGCTAAACGGCGAAATAAACGTTGATTATTCTCAAAGAGGGCCAGTCAGAGCGGGACCCAATTATATGAGCTGGGAACCGGTTCCATTTTCGGAGCCATCTCCAAGGTGACTTTTGATCTGCCGTGTAGGGCCCTAGCTGGACTTTTGTCGACAGTTCCGAGGGAGAATCACGGACCAGTCGCTCCCGAATATCCTTTATTACCTATAAACTTCCGTTGTCTCGTAACGAGTGACTCTTTGGAATGATAATAATGACGAGAGAGAGAGAGAGAGAGAGTAGGGTTTCGCGTGGAGAACGGATAAAAAGAGACTAGAAGAAGATGGAGGATGCACAAAATGAGAGGGTGATACGCGAGAATGCGAATAAAAAAAAGAAAAAAAAAAAGAAAAAAAAAGAAAAAAAGGAAGAAAAAAAAGGAAATGGGGAAAGAGAGGATGTTGGGGATGTCACTTTTGCCTCGACGCGGTCGATTCTATAGGGACGAAACGTTGAAACGATATCTTTGACCGTGGAGAATCCTGTGGTTGCATCGAATTGCATCGGTCTCGATTGTTTTTTCGTTGAATTTTAAATTAATGGACTCTTTAAATCGCGCTCGGTCTTCATAAACCCACTGTAGAGTGTTTGATCATTTTCCTGTGTCTTGATGCTTTGCCACAAATAACTTCTCTGCAATCTGACAGTTAATAAATTTTCGCAAAACCCGGACTCGAAGTTGAAACACTCGTTACTTCGATAAAATGTTATTAAAAAGTAACGCTCGCTCGCTTGAAACGCGTAATGGGGTTCTCCGCTCGGCAAAAATGTTTCTATACGTATTATACACACTTCGGACCGTATGAATTACTTTCGTATGGATTTCGCGGTGAATTGCAGTAAAATTCGTTCCACTCGTTTTAATCGAAATGGATGACCCTCGAGAAAAATTTAGTCCCGTCCGATGCGACGAAAAAGCTCGGGCAAATAGTGCGTACAATTAACAGGGGTAATTCGATCGAGAATTGCGAGTGCTGATTACACTCGTGAATCCATCGAACAATATCTCGTTTAAAAATAAATAACCGTCACGCGAGAACGATAAAACTTCATTTGGCATATCTGTTCACTTTTATTTCAAGTTAACCATAATTTTGTTCCTCTAAATTACAATAATTTATCCTTCCAAAAGAAATTATAAATTATAAATTCTATTCTACTTTTTACGACAGGGTTCCTTTCGAAACTTTCGGTCGCGTTAAAGGAGGCGTTTAACGCTGCTTTGCAGTAAAATATTTCTTTACCGATCGATACAAATTGCTGTAGGTGAAATTGAAAAAATACTTGGGACCGCAAAGGGTTAAATGCCTCCGCAAATGTTGCGTGAGACGATGCGCTGACGAGTCAAGTGTGTCTATTCGTTGATTCGTATTACAGAGGAAGGCGTGTGCGTGCTACGTACCTGAGTCAAATTCCCCGTATATCGTGTATCGAGTGTGCATACACGTGTCTTTGCTCGTGTATTTGTTCCCCTGTGTTGATTCACTCCTGTACACAGACGTTACTTTACTGCGGCGTACGTGAGTCCACGATAGCGATGACTTTGAGAAGCTTCTGATCAGATCATATACGTTGCGCTAGATTGAATGTATCATCGGTGTCGTTTGTCTCTATGTTATTTTAAATACACGGTTTAATTTTGCCACAGAGTAATGGTTTAATTGTATTTTAAAATATTTCATAAAACCGTCGAATCGATCTTGAATCAAAGTGGCAGAAAATTAAGGGTTGTTCGAAAGATCTTTATCATTTTTTGCTTCGCAAACTGTACGATCTGGTTGAAATATTTGTTCGAGTGGAGGTAGGAAAAAAATGTGTTCCCATCACTATCCAGAGAATCCTTCGAGTCGCCGCGTGTGCGATAGTAGCCTAAAGGCTGTCTCACAAACAGCGCTCGACGTGCAATGGGGATCTAAAACAGAGTGAAAATAGGAACACGTGTGTGAACGTTGTGTATCGATTTCTATGTAATACGGGGACAGTGTGAATAAATTTTGAGACCCACTGTACGACTAATATAAAGGATATAAAATGCTAACGGTATTTTTCTCCGATATCTTTGGAGTGTTTCTAAATTTGAGATTCTCGTAAAATAAACGTATGAATTGGAATATGTTTATAACGACGTGAATACAAACTTTCTAGATGCTTAATAAATTCGTTAAAACGATTCGATGAAGCGTTTGAAAATGTTAAACAGTTTTTACCGAGTGTTTGACTTCCAACAATTGGCAATCAGCGAAAGCTCATTCTAGATGCACTTTAAGGCTGGCATCGATTGGCGAAGCAGAATAAATCATTCGAGTAGCGGAATATTTGCTCGGGAAAACCATGTCTGCCTATGTAATAAACCCATCAAGAACTTCCTCTAACAGACTGTACACCACTCTGAGAACAACCTACATTTCCTATTCGACCAGCCAAATATTTCAGTTTCAACGCGAATACGTTTTTAAATATTAAATCAATCGAAATTCCAATTATATCCGTAACTAAAATTAGCCGAGCGAAATTCGTCAATCTAATTCGTCGAGACCTTTTCTTGGTATATACAGTGTATAAGTATTTTAAGAGATTCTATTAATGTAGTCGATTCTATAAGACGTATGGTCTCTTTCTATTTGCATTATAATTCGCTTTACATTAGTTTGGTTACCCTCTCTTTCGCTTCCTCCTTTCCAAAAATAAAGCCAGTAAATAAGTTTCAAAGGGACAAGAAATAGGTATATATTCGTGCGACGAATAGAAAGTTCCCTGCTTGTTTATTCATTCTCGTTCCCGGTGTATTCATTTGTGCATTGCCCCTTAATGTCTTGAGGTGAGTCACTGGTTGTGACGGCGGCTTAAAGCGCTTAGTAAAACTCATTCTAAAAGGAGATAGATAGCGGGAGGGTTGGATGCGTGGGAGCGAGAGGATTCGGTGGATTCTCTTCGAGAGAGGAGTATCATTGGAACAGAGAGACAGATAGGCAGGAACACAAATACAGAGAGTAACAAGAAGGAGGGAAACTGGAAAAGAGAGATCGCGCGAGAAAGGTTGGAGCGCGGGAGGGGTTGGACAGCTTGGTATACAGGGTAAACCGCCTAACGTAATTACCTTAAATTATCATATTGTTAATAGACCGATTGAAATCTTTAAGACGACCAGATCATAAGATCGTCTTCAATTTCTTTCTATACGAGCCTATAATGTTTTTACTTCTTGAAAGGTTTGAAGAAGATAGAGTAAAAAAAAATGTATCGTAATTATTTTCAAGTTCCCCTTGAGCTGTATTGTGCGATACAAAAAAAAAAAAAAATTTTTTGAGCGGTCCATTAAGAGTAGTAGAGTGATCTAAGGTGATCGCGTTAGGCGACTCACCCTGTACGTGCGATTTCACGCGGCAAGGGTACACAATGGGACAAGGGGCGAAGGGGGTCGAGGGACATTGCCCTATATCCGATCTTTTTTTTCGATCCCTTGGGTGTGCACGACTCGTTTTTCTTTTCCGAGGACTTAACCGGGGACCTAACCCGAACCGTTTCGGAAATTGTCCGATTGTAATAGTTACTTTGAAACGACTTTCTTTCGCTTTCTTTGAAACGTGATCTACTCTATAAATAATAGTGACGTTTGAAAAAGGTCTTAGGGCTTGTTCCATACCTAACCTGATGTTATGGAAATTTAAATTACAAAATATCACGGCGGAGAATAACAGTTTGAATTTCTTTCGTGTCCTGTTATTACCAGGAATTAACATTTACGAGAATTCGAAACGCTTTACACTTTAATTGGTGCAGCATACTTTCTCTAAGCTCCTACGACGTTAAAGCAAGATCCGTCGCAGCTTGTCTCTTTCTTTCCTCTTCTTTTTAACCTCCCCGATTCTTATGGTAGATAAAGAACAAGCAAATTCATTAATTATGTAACAGATCGATTGTTGCAATTAAGTGTTGCCGACAGTTTCCTTTTTTTTTTTCTCTCCTTTGCAACTCTAAACGAAAATGTTAACATTTCGCTTTCTTACGTAAACGTAGTTAAATAAGCGTGGAAATTGTTCGCCGACGTCTCTTTTTATATTCCTTTCCGAGATTACACGACGAGAAATAAGCTAATTCGTCGTTTTATTGGCGAACAATTATATAATGCGTCTCATTGTGTTCGCGATTAAACGAGGAACGGTTTTATTTATGCCTGTAGTAATCGTGGTACATTGTTGAAGAGATCGTACTTTGTATGCTTTATTTATATTAATATATTGCCTTTGTTAATATGTATGAGCAGATGAAACTTCCTGGATTTGGAATCTTCGTTCTTTATTTAATATAATAACCGGTCTGCAGTATCTTCCCGTAGTTCTTTCGATCGTTATATTTTTAATGAGTTCTTAATTCAATATAAAACGTGTACCTACGTAATACCCGATAATTAAAACTTTGTTTCTGCAGAAGAAAAATATGAAATTAACAGGTTTAAATATTTCAAAAGGCTGAATGTTACCGTATAATATTTAATCTTGTGTCGAAATAATTTTTTTTACCAATTTTTACCAAGACACATACTTATTTATTTATTATTATTTGTTTTTAAGCATTATTTTTTCTTTTCTTTTTTCTACGATTAATCGATAAGCAAGGTAAACAATCTATTTTTGCCTATATTTTTATCAATCTCCGACTCGAGTCAAGGATACGCGCCGGCACACATTTTGTCTCATGACTATTAAACAGTCTTCGGTTCGCTTTTCAATCGTGCGTCTTTTTGTTCTCCAAGCCAATTTGCATGTTAGTTTTATTTATAATCGGCGTCGCGGTTAATCGTGAAATAAAACGCTCGATATCCTAATATAAAAAAGCACCTAAGTGGAGTATCTGGACGAATCGATATTTTCGTTTCTGAATGATAACGAGCGAAACATAACATTAAATTGAAACGAATCTGGTGCTCGTTTGTTTCTCAAACCCTTCGGGTTTCTGGCTCGACGTCGTGTGTTCGATCGTATCTATCTCGGTTCCATTTTAATTTAAACGCACCGTTCGAATTTCTGAGTATTACTTGCACGTAACGAAAACAATCCGCCCGAGTTTTACAACAATGTTGTTACAATTTCGGGTATTTGTTATTTCAGTCCTGCTAGCACAGGCGAGTTACGGTAGCTACAGTTGAAACCATAGTTGAAAGAAAATCTATATTTAATTTTCCATCGTGGCAGGGTCGAAAGAATACGAATTTTCTTTTCAACAACAGTATCAACGTCAATCTGATCCTAATTTGGCAAACAAAGGATACCGTTCAGTTATGTTTAGCATGAAAATTGCGTCGTATCGCACCTTTTCTATCCAACGTAATTATTCACGGTTAAAGGATTAACACTATTCAGTAGCACAGGGGTTGAAGTAGCAGCTATTTACAGATGCACTCGCTTCTTTACGCGATTAGTGTGATGCTGCTCTCGGAAACCAGTTCCCCTGAAGAGCAATTACAGAAATGAGACGATATTCCATTTGTAGTTAGTATTTCTACACGGAATAATCATTTTGTCTTTCTCGTCGTTCCTTTTCTTTCGTCCCGTTCTTCCTCCATTCGTTCTTCTATGCTCCACTTGCATGACTTCTAGAGATTTTTTTCTTTTTCTTTTTTTTTTTTTTTAGCTTCCTAGAAGAAGCGGTTCTCAGGCAAAAAGGATCGTTCCTGTAGGTGTTTGGTTCTATTTCGAAAAAGGTTGTCAAAGTTTTTTTGCATAGAGGGATAGATCGTTCTTCTGCTCATTAAGTTCATAAAGTTATTTGCTTGACCTATTTTCGACCGAAAAGCAGCACTAGCAGCACCACCAGCAAGACGACGAATCGATTTTTAATCAATTAAGGCCTCGTTGCGAATTATCCCCGATAAAGTTATATCGCAGACTTTCCAAAGGAAAATGGATTCTCTCTGTTATCGAATTTAATCCTAGACAGTAGCTATTCGAGGCACGGAAGCAAGTTTGCAGTCAACGGTATTGCGACGTATCGATTAATAATTTATTAACGCGACGTCAGTTTATATTGGATCTAATTAATATTCTCTAAAAGCCACTTGGATTAATTAATAGCTGTTAGAAAGGTTTCGAACAAAATTATTATTTCACAAAACTTGTACGCCTCTGTACACCGCGCGGAATGAATAAAAGAAATTTAGAGCTACACTTTAGAAGGTTAAAATAGCGAAAGTATTTGTTCGCGAAGACAGGAAACTGGAACGCGTTAATTCCACACATTTACGATATCTCCGAGGTACAGCGCGCATAAAAAATATAGAAAATATAGAAAACATAGAAAACACAGAAAACACAGGAAACATAGAGAATATAGAAAATATAGAAAACGTCGTCACCGAGTTTGGATAAAAAAATTGTTTTTCTTTTTTTTTTTCTTTCTTTTTTTCATCTTTTTTTTTCCCTACAATCGGAGCAAATAAACACGTTGAGCGCCACTGGGCATGACTGACAACGAGCATAAATAATAAACCGATCGTAACGTTCCGCGTGTGTACACGAATAAAATGTGCTTGAACGAGTCATCGACAACGCACGCTGAATAATACATGCGCTGTCGCTCTCGATGCCACGGAGAAATATTTGGCAGGGTCGGTACGCGCGCGATGGTAATTGGAGTGTGTGCGGGTAAATAATGAAGGCAGAAACGCGCCACGAAAATCCATGCACAACAGCCAAGTGACTACGCGGACACGTACAACGGAAGGGGTAGTAAAGGTAGGAGGGAGAAGTTGACGGTGGAGGAGGAGGTGGAGAGAGAAAAANGGGGGGGAGGAGGTGGGAAGAAAAAAAAAAGGGGAAAAAAGGAAAAGAAAAAAAAAAAAAAAAAAAAAAAAAAAGGAGGGCCGGTAGATGCAATTGCGATATCAATGGCGTTGGGGTTTCGCAGGCGATGCAGCTGTGGCAGAGAAACGAGATTAACGCTATAAATACCATTGGTGGCCGAGCCAGGCCCTGTCTTGACCGACGAGAAACTCTTGTCAGCGACTGTACCCTTAAAACATTGGAAATAGTTATGGCAGTGGTTCTCATTCAACGGCTACCGTTCCGCGTTTATTGATTTAATTATGTAACCGGCCTCTCGATTAACAGCCAGAACATGTGCCTCGGATCGGAGCTGGCCATTTTTATTCCCCTATAATTGATTAGTTCGAATGCACTTTTTATTTCGCTCTCTATTCGTTCTTCTTTTTTTATGGTTTTTTTTTTCATTTTTTTTTACTTTTTTTACTTTTTTTTTTATCGTTAATATTGTTATTGCGCGCTTGGAATTATTTTCGGGATTGTACATTGAATATGGTAAACGAAAATGGAACAATGAAGCTTTCATAGCTTTCAGACAAGATGTATTATTGTTGAGCGACGGGTGTTAATAATTCAGTTATTTATATTTGAAAGAATACATGAGAATATTATTTTTATTATTCATTATTTTGTATGAATATTTGGAAGTGAAAAGATGCACATTTATTTCGAGCGAATAGCAGCGTATCACGAGAGTAGATTATTATTAGGTTGACTTAGTGGGCAATTAAACTCGATGCAATCGCAGTAGGAAATAGCTGTGCTATTGAAGTATTAGAGTTAACGAAGTAATTGTGCGTTTTTGCACAACAGTCGGTAACGTTGGTGTATTCTGAATTGGAATTAAATAACGAGACTGTTATTCCAGTTTATATTTAGACGTAAATTATACATTCTTTATTTTCTCCTAACAATGAAGACCAGGAGTGGTACATTGTAATTATGAGAACACGCGTTTCACCAGCGGATGGAACAGTCGGCGAAAAAGGAATGTATATATGAATTGGCGATCCTCTCGTTTACCTTTTATACCGAAATCCGTTCGATTTTAAATCGACCGTGTAAATAAAGCAAAGGAAGCAATGGACAAGCTTTGGCTGCAAACTAGACGCTATTGGATATTCTGAATTACGATGGCAATCTTTTTCATTGCCGTGAAAGCTCGGGACATCGCATTTGCAATTCGATACGCGGCAATGTTCGAGTTTCTGTTAACTCACGGCTCCATAGGAAAGGTGAATATCTTGCTCCGTTATGAAAATTAAATGGCTGCCGAAAGAACAATTACGAATTTTACGAATCTTTACCAGTTACGTTCGACGATGCTTCTGAATTAATCGTAGATCAATTTTTTTAAATAGCTTTTCAATCCTAACTCACAAAATTTGTTGGCGTGGCAAACCTCACTCTTAGCTTTCGTATGATAGATGCTCGACGAAAAAAAAAAAAAAAAAACTTAATCCACCCACTTTGATTCGTCCTTCGGTCTCAAAACTGAAAGCTTTTACCGAAATGATCTTTCGAAATCGAAGAAAAGACGCGAAAAATATATTACCCAAGGAACGCCGATGGCATGTTTTTTTTTATTTTTAAATTTCGTATTTCATTTGGCTAAGTACGTTTTCTTGCTCGTAATACGGTGCTTCAATTACGGAGTATCGTTTAATTAAATTATGTTGAAAATTAAGCATTCCGTTCACGTACGACGGAGCAAATAGTACCCGAGTGAAACTTGGTTAAAAAGTTTCGGTCTAAAGTATGTTTCTAAAATAAGTTTCGAGAAAATGAAATTGCGCTCGGTTATGTATTAGATAAGATTAGATATCTTTACTTAATAATAACTACCTATATAATAACAACGTATAGCTATAATCAGACAAGGTATTTCAAGCGTGTAAAAAGTTGAAAAGCATCCTTTTCCATTAACATCATTTACATTCCGGATGCTGAATAATTTCTATGATGGATAAAAAAAATAATTTTAATTCTCAACACCTATTAAACGACGCTCCTTTATTTTTCAATCAATTTCTTCAACCGTGCCGCGATATACTCTTTTCGAGACACTAATGAAATCCTTTAATAAGCGTTATTATAATTATCCAGTAATTTCTGGTATTATACTATTCGGATTATTCAATAAGATATCGTCAAAATTATCGGCCGATACATAATTATCTGTTAATTCTCGTTAATCCGAAGCTGTACAGTAGCGCGAAAAGTTCGGTTTCGGCAGCGATTGCGCGTGATTGATGCGCGTGTTGCGCGCAATGCACTTCTGCATTCGGAATTGCACAGAACCGCATCGCTGCCCTCGCGTGCTTCGTTAATCACGCACGTTGACGGTTGAATCTTGGCAAAAAGAAAAGAGGAAAAGGAAAGAAGAGTGCGAGTTTGCGAGAGAGCGAGAGAGCCAGGAAGAAGGCATAAAAGACATGAATGCGAGTCGTTGCTCGCTTTGCTGTTCGCACAGGAAGCTCATCGAAAGTTATGCACACGACTGTACGCGCACCGTGCACGCTTCGTTTGTCGAATTTCTTTTTTTTTTCTTTTCTTTTTCTTTTTTCTTCGCGTTCTTTTTCTTGTTCTTCTTCTTTGTTTTCCGCGAAACAATAAATGTTTCTTTTTCTTTTTTTTCATTTTTTTATTAACACTAGCATTTTTTTTTCGAGCACAAATTAAAACGTTGGAAACGTGACAAACGAATCGATGTTCGAATGCTTTCGAAAATTAATGTACATTCGTTGAAATTACTTGTTAACACTTCAGTCGGCGTGTGTTTTCGATTTGCTCGATAAAGTAATGTATTCTTATCTAAGAATTAAGTCTTTTTAAATGCTCGTCTTTAAACGTCACTCGGCTATAAATAGCCCAAAGTATGATCGTATCGAGGATTTGTACTCCTTCAAAACCGACACGAAATTTATATAAAAGCGTATAATTAATGTCTCTTGGAGAAGTTATTTGAAAAGCGATCGGTTTTATTTCGCGAACCGTGGTTCGAGGTGTACTTGTTTTGAAAAGACCGATATTCCTATTACAGGCTGTACAAGGAGCCATTTTAAATCTTCCTTGCGAAATTTATTACTTTACCTTCATTAGTTTCAGCGTTATCTCAGTTTAAACACGCTGTATCGTTTTCTATTCAGTCCCGTAAACGAGCTCAAGGTTTATTAATGAACATCAACAGTCTGAAAAGTAAAATTCCATAATCGAAGGACTCGAAGTGGTGTACGAATTTATTAGGATGACTTTTAAGTCGGGCAAATGGAAATTATCGATTATCGGGTTACCGGGAATAAATTCGAATTTCTCTCGCCGAAGAAAACGGCAACGATTCGATGGTCGGGAAACAAAGGTGTTGCTGGTAAACGATTTTTAAAAGAGCGCATTGTTACAAATGAGACCCGCTGGCATGGGATATGAGTCATCTAACGACTTGTTTCACTTGACGAACATCCATAAAACCGAACCGACGGCTTACAAATAAGCATACTCGACACCGACCTTAAAACTACTCCGATGTTTTCCTGACAACGAACCTTGCCTTATTTTTGTTCGCCAGGTTTCGCGTAAAATTAACAACAACGATTTCAACGCGAACACAGCTTCTTATCGAGATAAAACAATTTTCCGGCGTTCGTGTAGCGCGCGAGGCACGATACGTTTGTAAACAAATGTAGTGCTCGGTCGAAACGAAGTCGATACGAAATTGAAACGAAAAAAACCGAAGGTCTGTTAGGTGGTACTTGGACTAAGAGAACGAAACGGTCGTTTTTGTTTCAGTTATTGGGCGGTGCTTGCTTCAGCCACGGCCCGTATACGTTCTATAAAGCTGTGAGAATAGGAAACGGTCGCGTCCTACGTCTCGGGAGTTTCTTTCTGACGAAATTGTGGAGCGATGCCGACCTCGTCAGCATCGGTGAACTTCAGCTGCTGTGGATGGACAGCCGGGGGCCGAATCAACCTCTGGCATCTTTACGGCTGTATTTCTTGCCGGAGAACACCCCGGACGGTCGAAGGGACACGCACGGAGAGGTGAGTGATTTTTCCCCTTTTATCTTGTTCCTCTTTCTGCCGCTTCGGGTAGAAATTAGCAGTCAACTCGGGCATCCAACCTCGAGTGTACCTACATACGTATTTGTTTCTATTCGACTCGGTTCGTACGTTGTTTGAGCTACGAGATAGAAAGTAACGTTTCGAGCAATGAATCAGACGGATTGCTTCATTGCTCTCATTGTGAAAATAATGTAGGAGAAGCAATCTTGTTTTATGGCAATAGCCGAGCGTAAATAGTTGTACGCTAGAAAATAGAAAGTAATATTTAAGCTGATAAATCATTTCAGATTACTTCATAGTTATTTTATTGTGAAAGTAAACGGTGATACGTTTTGTTCCTCGTTAGATACAAAAGGCATAATTCGATTCGAAACGGTATAATAGAAAATCTAGTGGTAAAAATACTTAGAAAACTTAATCTCGTTTCGTGATAGAACCGGGTGAATTACTCGACTCTAATCTTGTATTCGAGTTAATTGCCCCAGATAAGATAATAGGCAACCTTTTCCTTCCTAACTTTAAAATATAAAGCACGGCATTAATTGAACATATAATCAGAACGAAGCGGTCGTTTAAAGAGCGGCACGAAATAATGTGGCATTAAAATCTTGGAGATAAAGTAACGGTAAATAATGACAAAAAAAAAAAAAAAAATGAAATCCCCAAGGACCGATTTCACGCGTTTTGAAATTGTTTGCTTAATGACTTTTCATTCTTTACGATTCGATAATCTTTTCAGCCATCGAACGATAGAATTCAATTGTTTTCTTTTCAAAAACACAGCGTGTAGTCATCGTTGTTCCGCGATAGAGGTCGTATCGCGTACCAACGATTAGCTTCTAATTGGAACGATTTACAATTTTACAAGATCGTCGGAGGATTACGAGTATCGTAATGCCAGAATTTTTCTGAATTTTCTGCCGACTAATTTTAGCGATGCGATGAAACCTTGATCTAATTCATTGCCCGACCACGTTGCTCGAAAGAATTCTATGTTACGCGCTGAACTCATAGCTCCGTGCAAAAAAAAAAAAAAAAATTCTCGCTTCCCTCGAAACGTGATTCTTACGAAATCAAAATATTTTTCTCGATACCTTCCTCGGTTTACATAATACAAGACACGTTCTACGATGCTTTAATTCAATCCCTATAATTACCGAGAGAACTTAGACTTATCCGTCTATCTTTATTCAATTAAACGATCTTGTAATATTTACTTCGCGAAGCGATAATTAATTCCAGATAAGTTTCTAGGACAACCAACCTTCGTTAACGTTTCTGTATAATTCTACACGCTTTTTGTGCATTGTTTTTCTCGGTTTCGAAATACTTCTCTAGGTAGATAATAATAATAAAAAGAAAAATAACGGGACTGGTTTCGATTCGATAAATAACTTCGAGTCGCGTCCTCTTATCTAAAATTTACCGCGATCGAAAAGTTGCAAGGCGAATAATTGTAATTTAGCCGGTAATCGCTGGCGAACACTCGAACGCGTCGTTCCACAACGAGGAAATGCTCTTTCGACGTCGTAAACCGGTTTACATTCTGTTTTTTCCATGCTGCTCGAACATTTCATCGGCAAAAATCTCTCCGAGAACATTTTGCGTGAATCTCAATTTTTTTTTTTTTTTTCACGCGACAACTAACCATTAGCTTCGTTAAATTCTATGGTTTCGATTTTTTTTTTCTTTTTTTTCTTTTTTCAGTACAGTTAATTTAATATAGTATTCAGAAGTTATTATTAATTATTTTTCTTTTTATCTTTTATTTTACACGTATCGTATCGAATTCAAGTCCTTTTCTGGCGACGAGGATTAAAAGTACAGTTTAACTAGAATTAATCTTTCTTATAATAACGCGATTACTGCGGCCACGATACTGTTCAGGGCACATTCGTGTACTCGGAATCAAATTCACCTTGTATTATGCTAACGACATGCTAATGGCTCCTTCTTTAACGACCGTTTCCTTTTGTGAGTTCGCTTTTGATTCCTCGAGTTCTCCTCGCAGACCATAGCTTCCCATCTGGCGATATTAATTACGAAATGTCGTATCTGCCACGCGTTTTGAATATTGAAGCAAGGGTAAAAAGGTTGGGTCTCTGTTTCGACTAAACTTTCGCTTGCTTTGGGTTTAAACTGCATTATGTCATTCTGCACCGGTCTATAAATATTCACAAGGTCCGACTTGATCTTGGATTAATTTTAATATAAACGGACGTGTGTACACGGCGCGTTGTAAAATAATTAATTATCACAAATTGATATATATTAACGTAAAATAATAGCGCAAACGGAAAGCGAGGGGGAAAGAGAATCAATTGGGGAAAAAAGTGGGAAAAAAAAAAATGAAACCAGAAACAAATGACGGAATTGAAAAATTTATGGAATTTCGTGGCACGCTCGTAAAACAAAATATAGATTTATTTCCCCCTGCTAATAGAGGAACGCGGAAACAAAGTATCGGTGTTATCGAATTTTTTTTTTATTTTCTTTTTTCGCCCTGGAAACGCAGTGCGCGCTCGATAATTTAATTAAAATCGATCATTTCTCGCACGAGCAAGATTAATATCCTTTAGATTTGCCCGTTCTGTTTGCATAAATATATTAGTATGCATAGCTTTCTAATCAAGTAATTCTCGACCGTTATCATAATGAAAAAATCACAATGAAATCGTTTTTATCGTTGATAAAATATGCGATAAAACGAAGAGGAGTTGCCTTTGGATTTGCGACGAAATTGTGCCGGAGTGAGCGTTCGAGAGAGTCCAAAGTAAAAATTTGATAGAACCGAATACGAGGTATTAGAAAGAAGCGAATGATAAAAATTTATGGCCTCGGCTTGTAAAAAAAAAAAAATCATTTGCGATAAATGCTTAACACAATTTGTCACAAAAAAAAGGCGGAAAGAGAAAAAAGATGAGACAGTAGATGCAGATCTGTATGTTGTTCCTGCGGCTTTCATACTTGCCGGTTTTTATTCGAAACCGTATTTGCATTCTCATTATTTTTTTGCCCCTCTTTCGTTGGAGTTTCTCTGAAATTCCGTGGAGTTTCATACTTATAATTCGTTCCCCGTCTTCTCTAAGCATTAAATTCGTTTCTTTTCCTCATTATGCGGACTGAGTAATAAATATAATGAACGTAGAACGCGGTGACGTTAATTTGAAACGCTCAATGGCAAATTGGCTTACTCGCTTAATGACTTTTACCATTATCTGGCTAATTAGTAAGTTCTACGAATTATTTTTGCGTTATTTTCGCGTTAAGGTATGACTAATAAAATTTATAGATTATAAAAGCATTCGGCGTGGTATTTTGCTAATTGCACGAGAATACGTGTTTCGTAAATTAAAACGAATTTATTAAGTAGCAATAACAGCCGAATAAACGTACTTGGCGTTTTGCAGATTTTCAGCTCGTTGAAACCTGCTAACGATGTTATTTAAATGCCTAATATTGATTTAAGTAGCAAGTATAACAGCATTAATATGCAAATTTATTATGCACCTGTACGGTTGTCGTTGCGAAATACCGCGCGTTAACGTAAAATGTGAATCTCTCTTGAGTAGCGTTCATAAATTAATTCATTTGGAAGAGGTAGAAAAAAAAGAGAAAAAAAGAAAATTTAGTAAATATCAGGGATGATACGCAAGATTGAAACTCTTTCTAAAAATCACGAGAGTCTCTTTTGCTGTTTGCGAAAATTTTGCGACAAGAATTAAGCAGAGATATGCAAGAAAGGGCTAGGTTTAGTTAATAGAGGGAAGAGCGTAAAGTACAGAGAGGCAGATGTAAAAATGCTCCGGAGGGGTCTAAAGGACACAGGGCAATCCCTCGCTGGATGTTAGGGTGGATTTTGGGGTTGGTCTGCTCTACTATCGAGACATTGTCAATTAAGCACACCCCTTCGCTCGTCATTTTCACTGTTTACAGGCCGGTTAGTTTGAAAGGGTCGTATACCGTTGACTAGAAATGGATTTTGTTTCTTTCATACCGTCCTGGAATTTGATTTTATACCGCCTATTTGCCCCATTTTTCGTTTAACAACTCTCTTCTGTTTGGGAAAAAGTAATCCCCTTGCGACGAACGAGGCTCTACGAGATTGAATTCGATATAAAAAGGTCTGAAAAATTTTTCAAAAAATATTTTCATCGATTTACGATAGCAGTTGATACATTCGCAGCATCGTGTTTTCCAGTAAAACGAATCACTCGTGGAAGAGAAGCAACTAATATTATTCGCTTCTGCCCTAACAAGAAAGTTCCACTCGAATTTACTAATTGGGAGAGTCACGAACAGTCAAAGCTGCATTTAGTTACTCGAATTGTTCAGCTAATTAAATATGCACCGCGTCCGGAAAGTTGTGTGCCTCGGTGCGACTTCTTTCCAGGGAATAAATAATCGCCTCGTATCAAATTTGCAACGTGAATTTCGTAATAAAAAGAGAGAAAAAAAAAAAATACTTCGTTCTATAAACGAGCGTAATGGATTATTTAAATAAGCTGCTTGTAGGAAGGACTGATTTTTCAATAATGCATTTTCCGTTATAATCTTAACGAAGCTTCTAGTTCTTTTTTTTCTCTTTTTTTTTCATTTATCAGTATTATTTTCTTTAACGAACGTATTCTACATTTACTTGTTCCGCTTTCAAAATTGTTTAACTTCGAACTTTAACGAACTTTCTTTTGAAGTATTTTAGAAATCGTTGTCAGATTGCTAAGTGCCATTTGTATACGTGTTGTATACACTATAATAGCAGGGACATAATGGTTACTTTAGTAAATGGAAAAACACGTAACGTTTATTATTATTTTAAATCGATAAACGTCCGTGCACGCGAGGGCCACTGTTAAATCGAATCACCGTGTTCGCAATCACGATCGTATTATTGCACACGGCATCGAGTAAGAACAACAAATTGAACGTAGCCTTGGATATATTATTTTAAACAACTTTTTAAACTGGACAGCTATGTATAGTACGATTTGAGAAAAGTAACGTTCCTTCGATTCAATTATTATTCCAATTTAAGTTCTACCATTATGTTGCCGACCAATCTGGTTTACTCTGATTTAGAAGCTCAGACGAGAAACAGTGTTTTATTGTGAATCATGCTATAAAGTAATCAAACGATTCATAGAAGTGAAACGGAGAAATAAATTCTGACCAAAAGCTGTAACGTTTCCTCTTTTTTTTTTCTTTTTTCTTTTTTTCGGTTGGATAGACAAAAAAATCACTGCCGTGAAGAAAAATTGCATTTTGTTTTCAGAAAGAAAAAAAAAAAAAAAAAAAATGGTTTTCCCAAAGAAAAGACAACCAGGAAAAATTGGAATTTTTTCTTTCGGAAAAAAAGCTTGAATTTGCAGTTTATTTGTCTGTTATCTTGAAATATTCAGGATAGGAGAAAATATGGATCCTGTGAAACGTAAAAAAAATGGTCGAATAAAAAGAACGTTGCAAAATAGTTGAAATACAATTATTCCTAGGTTTTTTTGTTTTCCTTTTTTTTTTTTCTTTTTTCAAAGCATTACTCTGTTATGTTACGACTATGTAGAAATAAGTATCTGTGAGCTCGACAAGGTTACGTTCTAATACTGTCCGCAGAAATGACGCAATGAATAATGCATTCTCTGGTTTAAATGTTAGTTTTATGAAACGCAACACACGTACACGCCACGTGCAGATGAACATTAATCCGGTCTCGCTGCTATTGGTGCACGTTTTATGATAACGTGGATTTAATTAATTGCAAAAACTCGTTTATCATATTTAAAGGTTATAAAAATGTCATTAATATCGAGATAAGTTTTGTGTAACAGATATGTTTTCTTCGGCGTTGATTTTCTGTATTATTTCAATGCTTCTGGAATTCAGTTCGGTATTACGAAGATCGATAAATCTTTCAATTGAATTCTCACTTCATTTACTGCCCTCCAACTTCGAATCGATTGCTCTCGAGCCATTGACAAACTTGGTCCAATTGTTTCACCGTAATTAAATACTCGAAAACTCAAAAATGAATCAGACCGATGAATTAGAGAAACGTTGTTATATAACCGAGATAAAAATTTTAATTGCCGTGGATATTGTAGGGCGATAAAAAAAAATAAAAATATAAAAAAAAAATAAAAAAGAACAAGCCGTAAAATTGGTATCAGCTTTGACCGATGTTTCGTAACTATTCGAAAAAACAATTGAGAGAATTGCCAAGGGAGCGTGTATCCCGCAGCCCTTTCTGGGCCTCGGAATAAATTAAAAACCGGGACGCCCTGCAGCTGTCGGATAAACATTGTTCTCCGATAGTCAAGATGAATCGAACCTTCTGATTCCGTCGTGTTCATCAATCACGTCAATTACACGGGACACGGTTGAATCGCGATAAGTCGCTGGCATAATATTTCCACACCTTTCGGTTTCGTAGTCGAAGCGTCGTAAACGTCTTTTTATCGAGTAGCTACAACTCGACTAATTAGATGAAAAGAAAAGAAAGAAAAAAAGAAAAAAAGAAAATAAGAAAAAAGAAAAAAAGGAAAAAGATAAAAGTAAATTCATTCCTTCTTGAAGTTTGCGTCACTCTTCTGCTCTCGAGATGCTTCAAAGTTAAACTCCTCTGGTTGATCCTCGAAAAGAGTCGAACAACGCGATGAGACAGCGATGAAACGTCTGTGTTGAAACCGACGTGTCAGTATAAACGACCAGAAAACGCGTTACTGAAAAGATTTTTGCGAGAAGGGACAAAAGGATCGGCCGATGAGAACATGCAATTACCAGCTTTCTTTCGCACCCTTTCAGCCAACCGTTGCTACTCTTCTCCCTTTCTCTCCGCAGATTTGTTTCCAGCTTTAATTTCATTTTATTTCCTTACGGCAGCTTCTAAAAGAAAGCGACAATTACCGGCCATTTCTTGACTCGTTCGCGTATAAACGGTGTTGAAAATAGGAAGGCGAAAAAAAAAGGGACCAGAGTGGCGATAAGCGTCTCGAAGACGGTCCCCTCCTTTGTGCTCGCGGGAACGCGCGCGCGTGTTTCCGTGTTTCTCGCTGATTTTGCCTCGTTTTCAACGCTTTCCGGTGGGGCCACTGTAAATCCGGCGTAATGAAGAAATTCTTATTCATGCAATGCCGTTACAAACTCCCTCGGCCGAATAAAAGTATGCTGATTCCGAAGAATAAACAACGCCGGTAACTTCGTATCTTAACGGGCTGATTATTTCAACGAAAGTATTAAAAACTTTCTTCATGTTTTAAGTGCGCTATTTTTGTTTCTAGTAGAAACCCTTTTCTTTTTCGTTCAATTGTACGTTCGAGGTTTCATTGTTCGTCCGCGCGCTCTTTGCGACCAACTTTTGCCGGTGTATGCGTGTAGAATGTTGCGAGTAGGTGTTGCTTCAAAAATTTCAAAACTCTGCTCTGTTTTCGCAAAAAAAATTGTTTTATAACGAACGAACGAACGAACGAACGAACGAATGAACGAACGAACGAACGTAAATATTATTTTACGAATGAAACTCTGCCGGCGAACGGAGGTATACGCGTTGGGAAAAAGAGTTCCGATGAAGTCTAATTAATAGTTGCTTTCGAGTTATTACTTTTTGTTATAATAAGCTCCAGTCAGAGTGGAACATCGTTCGTCGCAAATTAATACACAAACGAAACGATAATATTGAAATAAATTATCGCGTAAAATTATTTCCAGAGCAACTTAATTCAAGTCGAATGAAATTTCTATTTATCATAGAAAGGAAAATAGAAACAGGGCTTCGGTGAGATTTAATTCACAAAATGTCGTGCGTTTTAGTTTCGATTCCATTGTTGTAGTATTGAATCGCACCGATTGATGCGCAATATTTATGAATCGAACTCCTAGCGATCGAAGCACAAATTGGAGGGAGGGTGAAAGAGAGGTCGCACAATGAAAAAAAAAAAAAAAATAACAAAAATAAAAAAAAATAAAAAGAAACAAGTCGTTGTGGTATTGTTGAGCAGCATAAATACAGACAGCAAAGAGAATAACAAGAGCGAACAAAGTGTTGTTTTACATGCATTCCGTCGCGATCGAACATACACGCGACGAATATTTCATTGCACTCCGTCAGAAAATACTTTACGCTCGTTTATTTCCTCCCCGAGAGAAAAAAAATTTGTTCCAGGAACGATGAAATTTATTTGCGCTCGTTTCTTCGCGGTTCAATATTTCCTTTTCCTACCTTTTTTAAATTTCTTTTCCGCTCCTTTTTTTCGCGTGTACGTGTATGCTTTTAGAGAGAACCTTGACGTCCAATTTTCGCGTCGCTCGAAACGTCTTTTGAGCATAATTTCGAGAACGTTTCACTTCCACCCTAGTGGCTGTAAAATGTTTTTAAAATATTAACGCACCAGTACTCGAACAGTTTAGCACTTTCTTAGGATTCTTTCACTTTCGATGGAACACATTTTTTCTCCAAATGTAATAAAACGTGCGCGTTATTTTTTAATTTGCGTTCGATCGATCGCCATTTCGATTCGAAAGATCAGCTTTTCGCAAGCTTGCGAAGAGATAATCCCAAAGTCGCAATCTTTATTATTATTATTATTTTTATTATTATTACCGCTACTATTATCGAACTGATTAGAAAATTGCAAGCGAAAACAGAAGTCCATTCATTTTGTACGATTATTGTTATTTATCAATCGGAAAATTGCTTACAAACGATGTCCCGCGTACTTCGTGTTACTCCCTCTGTCATTACTTATTCCAACGACTTTCTAACCCATTATCTTTTTCCTAGAATTATCTGATTTTCTTGCAATCATCGAGTGAATTTCCCACGCACGATTATTACATTCGTTTTACTCTGTATTATAATTTATCGAACCCCTTCACATTGGCTTCGTTATTTCCATCGAATCCACGAACTTACACGAACGTAACACGGTACACACTCCATTTGATACTCGCACGGGGTCCACTTGGCCTGCATAATTTATTAGAAAATTGCGAACGAGTTTCCTCGACCTCCCCTTTACTGTTTCTCTCTCTTTAACGGATCTTCGCACACGCACGCATGTAGTCTCCACGTTAGAATAATTCAATGTTCTAAATAAAACTCGTGGAATTCGCGTGCACGCGGTTGTTGTTTGGTCAGTGTTGAGGACGATGGGGAATCCACGATCGGGTGAACGTACCCTTAAGCCCTGCGCATACAACGCGATTAACCCGTCTACATCGTTTTCTTCCATTAGATAGCGATACTAAATCGGATCGAATTCTTTTTTATTGCACGCCTACGGAATATAGGTTCATGTTTTTTTTTTTT
>SMSQ01025942.1:0-14109 GCA_019453375.1 Ctenoplectra terminalis
TTTTTTTCTATTTCTTAAATACCTTTAATGGAAGAAATTTGTTTCTCGACACTTTCACCTCGCCATGGATCTTCCTCGATTTGAACGATCCAACGAATTTTTCTCGGTTGCATCTGGAAAAGTATACGATTTCCGTTTATAAAAAAAGTAAGCTTCGTTCGCAGCGAATCATTGCATGTGTAACACCGAACTGCACCAGATTAGTAGTTTACGCTAGTTTTAAAGTCGATGTATCAGTATCGGTGTACGATTATTTTTTACGGATAGAGTGTTTACAGATAATGCGAGTTAAAACGGATTTCCTCGATCGGAATTGTAAACTTCGTGTTCGTACAATTTTGTTCAATTTATTTTTCTTTTTTAACATACTTTAATTTCTTTTTTTTTAACTAACCCGATACGTTTCTTTAAAAAGTGGTTAACGTTTTCATTTGTTGCTACAATTTAACATTAACCAGTTATTGAATACAAGTGCAATGAAATTAAAGTTGTTATATAAAATCTATACAATTGTATATAAAATTTCCAAGTTTGATTCTTAAATTTCAGAGTTCACGGTGAACCGATAGCAACCATTAATATGAAATTAGCACGATATGCGTACATTTCTGATTAGATGTCAACGATTACATGGTACTACATAGTCATGAATTAAAATGTAAATTATCGTCCCACTCGGATAAATCTGCGAACGTTCGAACAGTGCGAGAACAATTACCTTTAATATAATCGAAGAACGTTAGAAAAATGTTTGTAAACGCGATGTTCATAGGACCGCGTCTGAATACGCTGTTGCGGGCAATACTCGTTCCACACTGACAATGATTTGTCTGTCAACGGAAGTGCCACACTGTATTGTGACTATCTGGCGGTTCGTTGCATCGACTGTGCGTGCTCGAATGTCGACTTTGCTAAGAAGAATTGTCAGAACTTCTACACCCACGAGCCTGTTAGTTACGTATGTGGTTGATCAGAGCTTTCGTTCACGAGATATTCCGACACGAGCACGGACCACTCTTAAATTCTCCTCTGTTATTAACCGAGGAACACCATTCACTGCCAATCCCTTTACGTACATAATGTACCAGCGTTATGAGCATGATTAAAGTTGATCGAGCATAATATCGAATAAATCTTTTTTTTAACCTACAATTTCAAAATGCATCAATATCTTCAAAATACTTTTATTTTATTATCGAGACAGAATGATTATAAATATATAATTGTTAGGTATAAAAAAAATTACATTACCTTGGATAACGATTTGGGAATAAATATAGAAGTGTATTTAAGCGTAGAAGTTTATAGTCGCTAAATGAGTAAAATTAATTATTTAATTTGTATGAAATCTAGCTTTCAGTCTTGAAAGATTTTTAAACATATTTACCATTATTCCGATGTACTTTGTAAGATAGAAAATTATTTTATAATTGAAAGACTGCTTTCCTCGATTGTTCTTCCTAAAGTTTTGAAATTAAAAGTCGCGTAAATCGATTTGCGTGGTCGATCAAGTGATTATCAGACTACGCATGCGCGAAACGTGATCGGAACAAACTATTAACCACGAGGTGGAAATCGAAGATAAACTTGAAACATAACCTGTGCGAATTCAAACAAACGAGATTAAAAATTGAAATAGAAAAATGTATTTGATGTATTATTTCAATGAGAACGGGGATCGGGTATATACGTTAAAGGTAATAAATGTAAAACATATTTTATTATAGATGTTAATTAAATATAATTATAGATTATAAAATATGATTTTATTATTATTACAAAAAGCGCATTACTTTTCTGTGTTAATTCTATTTTATTTTTATACATTATATTTTTATATGTAAACAAACAAAAAAATGATATATTTGCTTTATAATGTATATTAATATTTATAATCTTATTTTTTCCTTTGTTTACCCATGAATTTTTGTTTCGTAGAAAATAGATCCAAATGGAAAACCAACGCTGTCAGCTCATCCAGGTAAATAGTAGAGTGCATTTTATTTTATAAAACGTAACAACGAATTAATATAAAATATTATTTTAGCACGGTTTTCTCCAGAAGATAAATATTCTAGAGAAAGAATAACATTGAAAAGAAGATTTGGTTTATTACTCACGCAACAACCGTCCCCTGTTTATTGATATTTTTTCGTTATTTCTAATTAAATGTATCTATATTTTGCAAAAATGAGATTAAATATAATAATAAAAATTTAGTAAAATATGTGTTTGTATAATGTAAATGTGTAATTACTTTCTATTCGAGTCGCATACATAAATTAACTTTCAACGCCCACAACATCCGTTTTTGATAATCTAAATATATACTTCCCAATAACTTGGTACATTTATGTTGAAGCGTTTGTGCTGTTTATACTTAAGCGTAAAATATATTTTACGTATAACAGATCTTTTATATGTGATGAATTAATTATTCCGTTTGTTTAATAAAATCTTTTTTTATTCAGAGTTCAGTTCATCTTAACATGTACAAAAATAAAAGTTATATTTTAATCTATTATACAATGTCTAATGATTTTGAGTAGGATACAATATTATCAAATAATGTTTTAACGGGATTACACGAAACCAACTTTAATCTTTTAATCTTAACATCGTGTCAAAAATGCTTTAGAATTTTATGAACAACTGCTTATACTATTAATAAAATAAAAATCTTTTGAATTGATGCATACAATACAACTAACATTGCAAACTCAAAGCTTGTACCAACATTCCATGACACTTGTATTTCTCATTAAATACATTGTATTAAACTTAAAATGAAGAATAACAATAGGTATACTATTTAATATACACAAATATCTTTGTATACATATGTTCAAATACGTATATATGTTTTGTTTATTGATTTTTTGTCATATAAAAATGACGTTTAACATTTCGAGTTAAAAATAATTTTAAAAATATTATTTAAATATTGTTTAATTGAAAATAAATTGAGAAATGTGTCTTAACGACTCATTCGTAATATTTTTATTAGCTATCTATTAATTAATAAATAATATGGAAATAAACATTTTACCATTATATTTTCTTAAAATACATTTAATATTATTTAAAAATATTATTTTATCTTATAAATGACGAAATTCGACATTTTCTTATGATATAAATATCATATTGAGTATTGTAATAATTATCTTATTTACACGATGAATGAAAGTAACCATTAAATCAAAATATGATTTTCTAATTAACATGGCAATATAATGATATTTTTTGCAATATTCATATTTTGATTAATGAAACTAAGAAATGAGCCTAATATAAATAACATTTATCTTGTTCTTTTTATATACTTACATATACTTACATTTTTCACAAATATTTATTACAGTACATAACATCTTTATCTTTCAGATAGATGTTAATTATTTCTTGTGATATTTGTGTACTAATTGTATAATTTCAAGTTCTTATTCAATGTTATGAGTATATTCTTCATAAACATTTGTACAAATTTTACAGAACTGTACCCAACAAGAAATAAAAAAAAATTAAAAAATTAAAACAACATAATTTGTAAAAGCTACAAACTTGAATGTAATTATCGTGAATGTTTTATAGCGAACTTAGCATACAGAAATTAGATTTAAAAAATTAAATACTCGCAAAACAGAAAACAGTTTAAACTATTTATACTATTATATGTACATAATAGAAAAATTATAAGTACGTACTTTAAAATAAAAGTAACAAATTTTTACAACTTATTTCGAATTAAATCGAACAGAAAAATACATTGGTCAAATTTTACACGTGGACTGTACAACAATATCAAAAAATGAATATTGTTCAATAAGTTCACTAGAATATAAATCACATTACTGCACATGAAAAAGCATTATTATTGTAGCAGTATTTTTCAACTACGAAACTTCCGAGTTTTACCTACTGCTCATATATTGTCATATTATTTCTTTTCTTTTAATGGCAAAACTTAAATTTAATTACTAATTATTGGTAGTAATAAACGATGATGAAAATTGAAATTTGACTTTTGAGCAAACATTGCATAAGTATATAACTTCGAACAATATATATATATATATATATATATATATATATATAAATCCTTATTTGTCCAAAAGTCGAATTTCAATTGAAAAATATAAAAACAAATAAACTAATATAGTGATGATTGGTAAACTAATAATAATGACAATATTACTCATTATCATAGAAATATACCACAATGTAGAAATGGTCTCGATCAATGTGCATACAATTTGCATTTTATGATGCCGTTGATGTATTACGTATTTTTAATATCAATATTTGCAATCAGTTTGCTTCTGAAGGTGCCGCTGGTAGAACATGAACTTGTTGCGCTTTACTAGCATTGTAAACTTGGCCAGGACTGAATGGTTCTAGTCTTGAACTAGAAGCTACTTCGCTTTTACGAATCATATCTTAAAAAAGTTAATAAATGTTAGCAACATAAACTTATGAAAGCGTAAAACAAATTATGTTACGAGTTAAAGAACATAAAGTTTCAATAACTAACAAAATATAAGTGTATCTTCAACATTTCAAGTTTTATATTTACTTACCACTTTTCGACTCTGGCGCTGGAATATATCGGGACAATCTAACAACGGGAAGAGGTAAGTAACCACTAGTTAATGGCATCACGTCTAATGTGACACTTTGTTTTTCTAAAACTTCCAATGACACAATACCAGCAGTACGACCACATACAGCCCACATAGCTTGATCAGCAAGAACCTCATACATTAATTGTGGTGAAGGATTTGGATTAGGACTAGGTAACATACGTGTTACTGTAAGATAAAGATGGCACATGCTACCAGCACGACAAAATTCACCTCCATTTCCAGCTGCTTCAACTTTTGAAGACACTGTAAATAAAGTCTGGAAAATGATATTATAAATAGAAACTCACCTTTTTAATATATTTTTAAAATAAATTTTATATTTTACATTTAATTATATAATTCAATTATTAATAAAGCAAATTTTTACACAAGCTATTAAAATACACTTTGCCAAGTTATAGTTTAATAAACGAAAAGCCAAAGAAGTAGTTTATACCCTTACCACATAATCTGTAATATCAAAATTACATCTATAAAGACTGGATGCTTTTTCCATTCTTTGTAAGTTGTGAATTTGCAGAGGATCATCATTGGTATGCAAATCGTTCAGTTCGTCACCATCATTGATTGGTATGTATTTTACACGAAAATCAGTCTTTATTGGCATCAAAGACTTCTCATCTTTACCAATTTCAAGTTCCCACATAAATGATACATTTATCCCATTACCTATTACTAATCTCTGTCCAGCAATAGGATTTAAGCTTTTGAAGTTAACATCTATCGACGTTACTGTTGTTAGCTCTGGTTCAATTAGTTGTAGAAGTTGATTTGTCAATCCTGTTACAATTATTTGAAGAAATTTTCTTTGCTTTGCTGTATGGAGTTTCATATTCGACATAAGTGGTGGACCAAAATGTAAAAGTATACTTTCTTCCGAACCCCATGGACATTGAACGTTTAGCTACAAAAATATTTATAATCGTAAGTATTTGACAATTACATGTATTCTTTTTCTATGCGTATTATTTTAATTATTAAAATATACGAAGAAATACCTTATGTTCCATCGATAGTGCATCTTTCTTTGGTGGTAGTTCAGCTAAAACTTTAAATTTTAATCTTACTGTTTGAAATGGTTCACAAACTGGCAGTGGTATTTCTAGTTCTTTAGACATTGCTTCTTTTGAATTATCCACTTGTATTACCAATCCTCTAGACGTACGTAACTTAAGTTTCATTTCTTTTGTTATTTTTATACTCCCACTCATAATAACTAATTCTATGTCTTGGATAAGACCTGCCAATAAGTCTCTACCGCATTTTAATGAAATTGTAGGCTGGGTCTTAGCCACTTCGTAACATAATCGAGGATTTAAAACAGGCGATAGAAATTCTAATTTTTCCTCGATAACTAATGAAAGTTGGCCAACTTCGTAAAAACCAGGTTGATCAACATGTCTGGATAACGTAAACGTGTTCGTACCTGGTTTCATTATAAATTCGTTGGATGATAATGCTTTACTAAAATCACCTTTTGCATTTACAGATGGTTTTCTATGTTTTGTACTGTCAGAACGTCTTACGACAGACTTTGTGTTTTTGTGTACAACGCTAGCAGATCCGAGACTTTTATCCTCTGTGTAATCTAAATACGAATATACTTGTAACTGAAGTAAACTTGGATCGAACGGTTTCATATCTTCTAGAGTACATTTCGATAACAGTGGAATTGATGGTTCGGGTGGTGGTTTCGAACCTTTTTTCTTATTAGATAACAGAGGTTTCTGAATTTCTTCAACAGATATAAACGCTTCGGTACATTTTACTACTCTAGGAAATAAACTTTGTATACATATTTCGATATTGACCACGCAATCCTGCACTACTTTATCCATCACTTTAACTTCCATACTGAGTATCACAAAAACACATCCAAGTTCTACAAGTAATGGTTGTGGTGATGAGATCATTTTCATGTACCCAAACATTTCTTCAAAATATGTATTACGAACGGTAATATGTAATACGTTCAAACTAGCAATAGCAGCACAGATTTTCGTATATTTCTCAACGTCGTCCATTCTTTTGTAGCACTGTGCCAATTCGAGCTGAGTTTGTGCTGCTAAGTGATTCCAACCTTCATTAGTATAAGTTTTTAAAGCATCTGATAAAAATGCAACAGCTTTTTGGTTCTCTCCAAGTTCGCTATAAAATTGTGCTAGCTCTTTTCCTATTAATCTGGCCGATCGAATCCGACCTACGTGTTTGTAAGTACCCATAGCTAATTCTGCGTGTTCAAGATATTGTTTCTTAAATGCTTCTTTCGACGAAAGTGCCTCTTTTAATTTATCAGTGGGCGTTAACTTTCCCTCTATCTGTGATTCAGAATCTCCCATACCAGCTATGAGATAAACAACTGTATGTAACTGTTCGCTGGAAGGTTCACTTCCAGGCATTAAACCACATAATTTTCCTAAACTTCCCAACTAGAATAGATTATAGCAAAGTTTTAATTACCAATCGTACTATTTTTTCAATCGATATTTACTTTTATTATAAAATTATTCAGTTAATATTTCTAATAACTTACTTTGTCCCTAGCAAGAGCCCATAGACTAGCTGTATGTAAGGAGCACAGATCTAGTTGTTGATTATTATCAATATTAGTGGATGATAACTGACAAGCTTGCAACACCTCTAACGCGCAAAGAAAAGACCAACATTCAATGGATCCTTCGGGTCGTTGAACTTCTAATATACGTAATTCACTTAATGTATTATGAACAAATGATAAACACCTTTGTGCAACCTAAATTATAGTTGTATATTTATATTCATAATGAAATTAAACTTTGCGTGATTAAGATGCAATTTCAATTTGTACAAACCTCCCATGGTTTATTAAGTGCTAGTAACATGGCACACTGTCTACTGAATAAATAACTTCTAAGATCTAATAACGATGCTTTACATTCAGCCAAAAGATGTCTTAAATGATGATTTGTACCATTATTTAAATTAACACCACCCCAGTTATTTAAAGGAGTTTGAAATAAGTTTAACCAGATTGGTGTATCTAAAAATTTGTTCATATATTAATTTTATAACTTTTAAAAAACGAACATTAAAAAAGTATGAAAGTACCATACCTCCTACATTAGAATTAAGCACAAATTGTGTAAAGAGAGCATCTAATTCATCGTACTGTACTAATGCCTCGTCGTATAATCCTAACATTTGTAAAACAAATGCAAGCTCTTCCTGAAAAAGTGAATTATGATTAAAAACTATATACTACTAATATAGAATACAATGTAAGATTGAAATATGTAGAAAAAGAATTAAAAGTATAGGCTTTAATTTACCTGTAGTAAGAAATAGTGACAAAAATTCCAATTTGGATGATTTCTATTTTCTCTTTGTTCTCTAATAATATCTTCAAAACGGGATAGAGTTTTATCATATGCAACAAGCATTAAGTAACGTATACGTCCGATTAAACTTCTCCATGATTCAGCCGAACGCATCTCTGATTTTATTGGATTTATTACAGCACAACATCTATATAATATATGACACATAACATATAACAGAGAAGCAATATGTAAATACACATTTGTCAAACATTTATCGATTAATTATTACTTCACCTATCACCATTCTTGGCGGCAAAATCACTGCGAATTTTGTCTAGAACCGTTGTTCTAGGTAATAATTTATTAGTTTTCTTTATATCATAAGTTTCTACCATAACGATCATCCAATCTTGAATTTGATATTGCGTTAATGTTTTCAACCAGTTATCTATATCTTCCCTGATGCTTGTTTTATAAGTATCTACATCCTGTAATTTCAATACGTATAATCAGATAAACATAAAACGGATATGTAAAAGCAACGTATCTAACTCGTACAATACTTAAGTAACTATAACATCGATCTACTTACAGAACATTCGGTCCAATACATATGAAATATTGGTTGCTTTATCAAGTGCCAATCTTTCTCGGTTGGCAGAATATCTTTAGAAAATGGCAAAAAAGTAGCACCAAGTTTGACTTGTTTAATCGGTCTACTAAATGATCTACGCCATTCCACCATATCAGCAGGTAAGGCTTGAAGCAAGCTGTTCTCCAACGATGATAATAACTTGTCATCTCCTGCGTCTATATTCCAAGGTTCGTTAAAATGCATTAAAACGAGACGAACAAAAAGTACTCTCGTTATACAATATTTTACACGTGTATACATACGTATTATCAAATGTGCATAATTAAAACGAAAAACTTGTAACGTATTTGATAAAAATTGAAGAAAAATAAAACATTTTGCGTAGAAAGTTATTTAAAAAAAAAAGAAAAAAAGAAAGAAAAATACATTAACCTATTTAAAATAACATATGTTCATCAAGAATGAATGCTAATTATTAGACAGAAAAAAAATAATAAATGAAATTATTATTACATGTTATATGGCTTTAAACATATAGTACCACATCATGAATAATTTCAATTGGTAAAGAAAAAATAAATGTCACGAAGACTGACAGTTGATCGAGGGCGTAAATAACAATGCTTAACAATAGTGTCATCGCAATAAAGAGGTTAAATGAATCAATATCATGATTAATGAACTTACACGTGATAATTGGTTTAATATCCATAAAGTTATTCGATCTACGTTCACCACCCAAAGACGACCCCCCATTGCAATTCATTTCTAAAGATTGGCAGTTGCTTCGCGAACTTGCTTTCAATCATTACAACTTTACGTCACTTTTGTTACTTTATACAAAAATTATTTTTCAGTTACACTTCAGATTAAATATCATATATTTCAACGTTCCTTTTTAATTACATCGATGAGAATAGCTTCATTCGTCACGAACTGATAAGAATTCAACATAGTATAATAAGTCTAACATTTCGTTTCAATCCTTCAGATAAGTTCTATTGAGGTTG
Source organism: Ctenoplectra terminalis (assembly GCA_019453375.1). Lineage (NCBI taxonomy): Eukaryota > Metazoa > Arthropoda > Insecta > Hymenoptera > Apidae > Ctenoplectra > Ctenoplectra terminalis. Next base: position 9,551 of record SMSQ01025942.1, read on the forward strand.
GAATTGAAATCTTCGTTTAACATGTCGTGCAGTATCGATAGTCTCAAACACCTCGATATCTCGTATTTAACTATATTTTATATTGTTTGTTTGCTGCAACCTTCTGTTCAATGAGAATTCGCATAGCTTTATTATTAAGCTACGTAAGTTTGAAATTGAAAAATTTTTAACACATCGAGGACGTGTGACGAGAAATACTCGTGTCTTGTATTTCAGATATTGAAAAGGTGAGAACAGGAAACGACGATATATGAAAGGTTGCTTTTAAAAAATTATTTTACAATACAATTTATTCCCGAAAGTATATAACCAAGAATTTATTCGATCGTTACTTTATTTCCTAGTAAGTTTTACATCAACAAGATATTTTATTTCTAACCGAGGACATCGAATAATAATTATTATTTAATACGTCTCGAAACACAGGATTGTTTTACCGATAAAACTGTATTTCGGTGATCGTCGCAATATTGTTTGCATAAAGGTTAATATTTATATCTTTGTTATTTCATTTACAAGTCTATGGATCAAATATGAATGGTGTAGTTTATAATCTAAATTTTTATTTTACAAATTTCTCCCGAGATATTTCAAATTTTATAAAGTGGAAAATTGACACGTAGAAAAGAACAAATGTATCAGGAAAAGATAGTTCATAAAATACTTTATTAAGCTACGTAAGTTTGAAATTGAAAAATTTTTAACACATCGAGGACGGGTGACGAGAAATACTCGTGTCTTGAATTTCAGATCTTGAAAAGGTGAGAATAGGAAACGACGATATATGAAAGGTTGATTTTAAAAAATTATTCGTTCGGTTGAAATTTGAAATTAAGAGCTATGTTTAGAATACAATTTATTCCCGAAAGTATATAACCAAGAATTTATTCGATCGTAACTTTATTTCCTAGTAAGTTTTACATGAACAAGCTCCCGTCGCCAATGTGTTGATATTTTATTTCTAACCGAGGACATCGAATAATAATTATTATTTAATACGTCTCGAAACACAAGATTGTTTTACCGATAAAACTGTATTTCAGTGATCGTCGAAATATTGTTTGTATAAAGGTTAATATTTGTATCTTTGTTATTTTATTTACAAGTCCATGGATCAAATATGAATGGTGTAATTTATAATGTAAATTTTTATTTTACAGATTTCTCCCGAGATATTTCAAATTTTATAAAGTGGAAATTTGACACGTAGAAAAGAACAAATGTATCACGAAAAGATTGTTCATAAAATACCAGGTGATATACCGCATGCTCCCAAAAAAGAAAATCAAGGATACGTTGAAGATTTAGGAAAGATACCGAGATTTGAATTAGAAGAATTGTTAGAAAGACAAAATAAAATTCTTAGTAATAAGTAGGTAAGGTCTGAAGTATAAATTATATTATTAAACTATTTTCACTACGTATATACTTGTTTTTCTTTTAGAACCTTTATATCAAAACTTCCAGACAAAGGAGAAAAGATTGTAGCTTTCAAGAATAGGATATTGAAAGAGCTTGATCATAGAAATGAAATTGAAAATGCAGCTAATCTTTTGTCAAGATTAAATTTAGCATCCGAAGGTAAAGATGCTATGAATGAATTTGAGTGGACAGGCAAATACAATGAAACAAAAAATACTACCAAACTTGTTGAACTCGATAGCGATGACGAAGAAGATCCTTTGAAAATATTGGCACAAGTTAGTTTCGTATAGTTATAAATTATATTTTGTTCTGTATAATTAATTTTAACATTTATTATTTATTACTATTAGCCTACAGGATCCGGTGTTCATAAAAAGAAAGTTATACATTTGCCACCAGAGGAAAGCTTAATTAAGCTGGAAGATTTGGCAGAAATAGAATCTTTTAAAACAGACCCTGCTGAATACGTTACACATATTGTGAACAAAGTAGAAAAACCTCCAGAGGAAATAAAGGAAAAGAAAGAATCATTTAAACCGTATAAAACAACTAAGTCTAATGTACACGATCCGGAAAAAGAAAAACAGAGAAAGCAGAATTCACATTGGGAAGTTACAGCAGCAACGCCTCCGCTTATAGTTCATGGTGCGGCAAAGATCATAAATTTAAACGAATCCCTAAAATTACAACAGGAGCAAACTGTAAAACTTCAGGTGATTAGCTCGCGTAATATTTAAAAAGTTTTATAAAGTAGTAGTATTCGTTAAAAATTGTAACTTTCATTCGTCAGGAGATTCGAACAAAACATGCGGCAGAAAGATTAGCTGAACAACTTGGTTTATCGCCTGAAAATATCGGTAGTTATCGTCTGCGGAACGAGACAAAATCCGATTCTTCTTCAGAAGACGACGAAGGAAATGAAGTACACGACGAAGAAGATAACGATAAAGCAGGAACTGTGGTTTTTAAAATAGATAGTGTAGAAAGTTAATTAATTTATTTTGTATCAAATACGCGCATCGATATTTTGTAAATAAACAGTTCGTAATTAAAAAATTGTTCCTTCTAGGTATTCTCTGTACATTTTTAGTCTTTTAATCACAATCTTCGATCGATTCATTTTCTGTGTTAAATAACAGTATGATCGTTTAACAACGATAAACGATTACCATTGCTTAGATTTTGGAGAATTTTAATATGTTAAAATTAAAAATTACACCATTAATTAACAATAGCTTATACCCATACTTTCCTTTTCTTTCATGAGATATAAACAATTATTAAAATTGGCGCAATTCGGTATGAAACCTTATAGCCACCTAGCAGCAGAAGGGTAGAACTAATCGCTAAAAATTAACGTTTAGGAAAATGAAAATATTTCGGCTTCTGGAAAGAATGTTTGAGTCGTTGAGGTTTCAAATTAAAGCTTAGAATTCAAGCTGCGATATAAAATTAGTTTGGTTAACATTTCTCCAGCGGTTCGTCAGATATATGCAACACAAGTTCAAATTGTTTATAACATTAATGTAAAATTTGTAACATCAACGGCATACAACATTAGATTCTCGATGGATCTATTTATAATCTGAATAAATGCTGTTAAATTTATCACGAAGTAAAAATTGTAGCTATATTGTTGGATCATAACGTATACCAATTATTATTACGGGCAAAGTGCCTATGTAATAAAATATGACATGTACCAATTTACATAAGCAGTTTGCGATTGGTAGACCAATGATCTTACAGAAGTGATTGAAAATAAACAAACCTATTCGTACAAGTAACGATAAGGAAGACGTCTTTCATGTGACGTCGATCTTACTCGTTTATTAAACAATTAAAGCCGATGAATTAGCAAATAAAATTTTATTCAAATTTATATTATAATTTTCTTCGTCGACAAGAGGTAAGTAAAAAAATGTTATCTTTAAAACTGTTAAAGAATGTTTGACAGCTTTGATACAAGTGTAACCTATTTCATACTTGTAAACCTTTGAGGGTAAATATGTTTATAAAATATAGTTATGATTAATGGTAATGCATATTATAATAAACTTTTATAAAAACATTGTACGTATTATATATTAACTTTTATTAACATATGTTGTTTGTACATACAACTATCTCGATAAGTTATTTTATCGTATTACATTTATATATAGCATTGTAACGCAATAATTATATATAATCGCATGCGAGCCTACCGTTACAGATGTCATCGACTTTGCAACAAATCATACTGGATGCTAAAAAATTAGTAATTAGAATATCAGATCATGAAAGTACAGCGGATAACTTGATAAGTGAAATAGAATCGGTTTGTAATCAAATTTCCAATATGAAGCAGGTAAACGGTTTATTTGTATTATTCGATAATCTAACAAAAAAATATGTATTAAAATTAACCGAGAAATATAAACGCATAGTTTATTTCTTTGTAACGTTAATAAAGTTGTTTGTTACCAAACAGATCAATTTTTATTTTTTATATTTTTTATTACATATTTATAGTATCAGGAAGAAGTAGAAATTTTAAACACTAAAGCAAAACAGAGGCCACATATACAATTAATCGTAGGAATACAAAGAGAAATCAAGCACTTGCAAGAAATGCAAACTGAAAATAAGGAATTGAAAAAGGCATTGGAAGATCATCAACATGCTCTTGAATTAATTATGTCTAAATATAGGCAACAAACGGCATCTTTGTTACGTCTCTGTAAAACAGATCTTTCTTCGTTGCACAACGCGAAATATGCAAATGTAAGTACAAATACTACATATACTTATGACTAATATATAACGTATAATATCGTGTATTATTGTTGTTAATAATTGAAAATAATTTACGTACGTAATTGCAGATAATTACTAATCAAGCAGAAAAGATTAACGAAATGGCAGCAGTAATGAAAACTGCGGTCGCTTTAGACGAGGAAAATGAAATGAATGAAAAAGAGATTTATAGTAGTTTAAAAGAAGAAAATGCTACCTTACGAGAAATAGTTAATATTGCGAATAAATACGGCTCTTTGAACAAAGAAACTGAAGTAGAAAACAAAACTGTACAAACGGATCCGGTAGAATGTTAAAAGAAAACAAAAAAAAAAAAAAAAAAAAAAAAAAAAAAA
>SMSQ01025942.1:19157-30679 GCA_019453375.1 Ctenoplectra terminalis
AAAAAAAAAAAAAAAAAAAAGATTAAACACAATGATATACTTTTTAATTGAACAGATGGAACGTCTGCGAGGGACCACGATGAATCAACGCATACATAAAACTATGGAGTATTGGTTGGAAGCAATAAAATTTGTCCAAGAATGTCGTAAACGAGAAATCGCAAACGCTACTAAACGCCAGAAAGAAAACCTACCGTGCATTCTCGTATATAACGATAACGGTATGTTACTACATGTTCGGTTCTCTGTTTAAAATAAAATAATTATAAAGAAAACTTATTTATGAATCATCGATATATGTTTACAGATATATTAACATTGGCGGCAAGTGTCTACGAATTGACGAAGGCATCTCGATATGCTAGAACTGGTATGTATAATGCATTACAAGCCACACTATTGTATGACTTGGATATAGAAAAAAACGTCGTTGAAACTACTAAAGATCCAGTTCTTGTGATAAAACGTAATGAAAGTCAGGTAACAAGTGATGTTGGCGATTATTCAAACTGTACCTAGCAAGATTTTGAAAGCCGCTTTTCCATTTCGTATGACAAAACATAGATTGAGTCCAGCAGCTTTCTACTTACGTGTTCCGCGTTACGTTACTGAAAAGCTTTTGCTGGCGTTTATCATAATTTTATCGCTGAGACAAAACAATGCCGCCCACTAATTGCGAAATTTTCAATGCATCGTATGGAAAAGTACGCGTACTCACGCCGAAATAGGAAAATCGTATGCGTGTCTACTTTTTACAAGTTAATAGTTACTCCATAGTTTTCTACTGTACATATTTTTATCCCTACTATAGTACAGTCTTGGGAGTGTCAGTTCTGGTATCCAATACTTGTGATCCAATTGTCTATCGTATATCGTACTTTCAAGTGATTTTGCTTGTTCTTCGCTAACAACAAACTAACGAAAAGGAAACTTACGAACGTCGATATTTTTATCTTTGGATATGTTCTCTTGCATATTCCATAATGCCAAAGATAATCGTTTCAAATTCATTGAGGATCCGATACTCGTAGAATGGAAAACGAAGAACAAGATTGCTCAGACGTACTAAAGGAAACAAAAAAAAAAAAAAAACCTAACAAAAAACGAAAAACGAAAAAACAGAAAAAGAGAGAAAAGGAACGTTCTCAAGAATCTCCAACTATTACTCGTTTGCGTATGTGTCATAGGATAGATAATATAGGCTAAATTTTACCAATATATTTGTTCAGAGTGCTAGGCAGTAATTTCTTAGACTAGTTCAATGTGGCCTTCCTTAAATGTGTGACCCAAGATGTGTGTCAGGTAGTCAAAATACATCTTGAAGAACTTCGAGTATTTCGAAAAACTCAAGATGCGATGCGAGAACTTAATCGCAGATCGGGTGAGCTTTTCAATCTGTGAAATATGTGTAGCCTTTGATCTGACTTGGTATATATATATATATTATAATAGATATATATACAACGCAAATGATGTCCACTATACTACACATAAATCTTTGTTAAACGAGAGAACTTTCCTAACGCATACTCGCTACACGCATACACAGAAGCGTGCTCTGGCGTAACATTTACGCACAGCACATAGTTGCATTACGTTTAATGTAAAACAGAATACGAAAATATTCGTGTATATAATTACACATATGTACGTGAAACATGATATATATATATACATATATATATATATATAAATATATACATGTAAATATACATGTCCTATGTGCGTGCGTGTACGTATAACACACACAGATTTATGTGCAAGTACGTACAACATATATAAGGTATATAGAGAATTTTTAACGTGCGTACGCGAAACACATAAAACTATTCCTACATACTTATACATATACGTTCTAGACAAATTGATTAGCTCTATAAACAGCCGACTTTCAAAGTTCAGCATTTCCTCTACTCAATATTGAGTAAATCTCTTTCACACTGACGACTAATTACTAGGCTCAAGAATTTTAACGTTCCAACGCGCGTACGTACGACTTCGTACGAATCCGTTTTATTATAATTTAATCCGCGATTAAATCGCGCAGTTCGAGTTCCACGGAAGCATCGAACATCGTTTCGTTCTACGTTCCTGAGAGGCTTGAACGGCGATTATTTCCGTATTCCTATGAAACTACAAAACAGGTATTCGCACAACGATGAACGAGGGTACTCCGCGTTAAAGGGAAGAAAAATAATGTGAATCTATATAATGTCCATCGCGTAAGTCGTGACGGGACAACAAAACTTAGGTGCAACAATTTTGCTATCCGAAGGTCTAATTTTCTTAATACCTAAGCTGAATCGATCGGCCTGTATTATCATTATAAATGCTCGTAAATCGATTGTCGGTTATCAAATGTTGGTGAAGCTTTAATATAATCATCTCTGTATATATCCGTCAACTTCCATCTAAGCTGCATTATACGTAGTGATTCCCAACGATAAGAAATTAGGAAAACGACGCGCCGGTTCAATTCCACGGTATTTCTATATCAATATTAGGTGAGACACTAGTAGCGAAGTATATTTAATTTAGTACCAGTGATACGGTGTTACGAATACAATTTCCCTGGCTGTCTTTGCTACCGACCATCATTAACGAACGTTTCAGATTTTCGACTACATTGTTCCTGTATATTGACGCGTTTCTCAAAATTGTTAAAGCTTTACAGAAAGTTTTATATCGATATTGTATTTCTCCCTTGCTCGATATCACGCGATACCGGTTAATCATTTTATCGATTACACGTCCACTTATTTTTTTATAAAATCAAACTTCTTGATTCTTCGGAATCGCAACTGTGGATTCTAAAGAATGATAACTAATTTTAGTTCGATCTTTTTCTCCTTCAATGGTTCTAACTTCTTGGACGAACGTGTCCCCGTACGGTTCCTATCGATAAGGGAGAAATAAAATTTGTTGACCCTAGACATAGAGGAAATTTCGAGCGGCGAAATTACGAAATTATATCGTTAATTATATCGAAGAAAGAGTATACTTCGAATTTACTATATTATACGAAATGGTATAGGTAAACGAAAGCAATCGCTCGGTCGCAAAGACAACCTTTTACGGAAAATGGCCCGGTACTATCCAAGTCTTGCGAAGGATGCAAGATAAATACATACAGACTGTTAACTCGCTTTTACATAGCGCTTACATAATCATTGGGGACCATGTCGAGCATCGTCTCCGTATATATCAGCATATCTTAGGACCTCATTTTCATTATCACGAAGGAACACTTGCATTTTGTCGCGACATTTTTTTCTTCCTTTGTTCCTTTCTTTTAATTTTTCCTAACTTCGAAAGGTGTGCGGTGCGTGATCTAACCCATTTTTCTTCTTCCGTTGGTACTCCTTTGTTTGCGTTCCTCTTCGTCCCCCTGTCTTTTCTTCCCGTCTCTGTACCATCGAAGGCAAAGTGAGCGTTGAAAGAGAGACACGCGTAGTCTGTACGATGTTTATACGTTTTCTTTACTTTTTCGTTTAATGAAACAAACGAAATGATTAAGTACGTGTCCATGATCGAAAGTATAGGCTTAGTGAAAATTGTATGGAAACCGTGAAAAAAAAAAAAAAAAAAAAAATACGAAAAATATGTGTCCGTTAGGATAGGATAGATCGTCGCTCGTTAAAAATGCTGGTACAATGAAAGAAAGAAAAAAAAAAAAAAAGATTACTATCGCTTGTGTTACGTACCTACGTTTAGGAACGTGGAATAGCGAGACGAGATACGAGTTGTGTGTTTAGCTGAAGAAAAAGGCAAGCAGTGCTTTACACAATTTCCTTCCGCATTTCTCAAACATATTTATATTATAACTGTGATATATATAATGCCAATTTGTACATAACTTAACGCAGAACTTACTGTCGCGGCAAACGGTGAAGGCAGCCAACTCGTTAATTTTTCCTCCCCTATTAGTGTATTTCATTTTCTCTTACTTTTCCCGGCATTTCCGCTTCAACCAATCGCTTCTACCGCTGTTTTACTCTGTAACTTGGAATGTGATACCAATGAATAAATATACGCGTCCGGTTGTAACTTTGAGGTCGATTAGGATCATTTCCTTCGAGCGTTAAAGAATCATCGAGATATACTCATCGACGTAAGCATGAATCGCGTCTACTTAACGGATAGGTACTTAGCTCGAATAATTGTCAATATCGTGCAATCATCCGAATTATCTACGCTAGTATCCTCGGCCTTTTGAAACAGCCAGCTTCTTGTAGTCCACGAAACAAGTTCCACGATGTAAACCTCTTCGCTTTCTCAGATCGTAAAGCAAACAATTCCTTCTCAAACGTTTATATTCGTCCTCAGTTTTCGTATCACAGAGACGTTTCGCGTAGAGGAAGTAACGCGTCCACGAGAAAAATTCGGGTAGAAAATTATGGTAAAGAGGATTTTTAAATTTAACCAGAAGAAAAGAAAAAAAGAAACCGAGTCAATGATCCGACTTAAGTGCATTTCCTCTGTAACATGACACAGTCGTCATCTTTTACAATTTCTATTCCAACGTGATACGATTTAATGGAAAATATTAACGAATAACATCTGAATGAAAACATCGTGGTTTCTTGTTGGCATCGCAAGAGCTTCGGAGTCTTAATAGATAGCGTACCGACTAGAACTGGACAGAGAAGCATGTGCTTTTACTGGAATCGTGTAAATCCGTAGGAAATTTCTTGCGAACCGCAGCTTTTCCAAACAATGAAGACGAATTTCACTGCTCGTACTTGGAAAAAAAAAGTAAAATAAAATTAAAAAAAAAAATGAAACGGGGAAACAAAGTGTTTTGCGTAGCAAAGAAAAGTGCCGCTTGCATTCGGTTTCCAGTGCAATTAATTTTTTTTTCTTTTTTTTACTTCCTGTTTGAAAGGGCACTGATAGAGCTTTCTTGTGAAAAGTTACGTATTAACATATGTGCATGCGCACGTATTAAGCGATTACCTCGTATCATATTTACCGTACGCAGCATCGTTAAGAATAGGAACACTATCTGCATAGATACGTGTTTGACAATCCTATTTAAATTGCATGTGATATTATATACTACTGAATAGCTAAATACGTATGTGACTACGCGCGTGCATGTTTGTACGGGTTGTTTTTGCCAAATATCAATGATGTGTTACATGAATTTCTCTTTCGTCGACCCTCTTACACCTGTTGGGTCTTCTTAATTTTAAAACGAGGAAAAAAAAAAGTTTTTATATAATATTACGAAGACAAAAATTTAATTTTTCTCATTCCAAATTACTTTTCGTTTAAATAATTGCTTAAACTTGGGGAGGTTAAGTACCTGTTTATATCGTCAATAATTTTTGAGTAACAGATAAGGTTAGAACAGAGAGTAGTTTCTAAAGTATTGGTTTTATAATTGTGTCTGACAATATACTGTCCGTTTCTCCTTACAGTCTGACTTGTCAGTCTTCTTGCATTAGGTCTCCTTGCGTTACAGTTTTTTTGGATAGAATATCTGCTATATTTTACCATTTTTTGTATACTTATGCTGTCTATGATTAATATTAATAAATAATTCCACGTGTCATACGAAATTGAAATTACATTTTGCGTAACGAAATGAATCACGATCGCAGTTCTTAATAATTGAATAGCCCGTGTCGAAATTGTTGTCGCAGTTTTTAATAATTAAATAGCGTGTGTCGAAATTGTTATGATAAAAGCAGCGAAACACCCTGTACAAACATACACGTGCGCCAGATGTTCGTACATACACGTACGAGCATACAAATAATTTTGCGAGCGCTAAGAAGCGCAGCGAAGCTACATAGGAAAAATCTTATAAGCGTCCATACACAGATGTGTGTATAAAGCAAAGTAATAACGAAGAAAAGTAGACAAGAAACCGACCAATGTTTATCTCACGAAACTTTCAAGACGTACCGTTAGTGCATCAAATAGTGAAATGGGTTTAGAAGAAAAATAGGGCGTTTTTTGAGGAAAAATAAATGGTAAATGATTGTACCTAATTAGGTAAATTTTAACGAATTATATTTTAACAAAATTCGCATCTACGATTTTATTCTAACACTTTCAATTTTACCGATCATACTTCGCATGGAGTTCGCATAATTTTCTCTTAAGAGAATAATTCTTTTCATATGTTTCTGTTTTCCATTTCGTCGTTTACCATTTCGATTCCTCGATCACTAATTATTTGCGTATTCTGATTTATTTTATTATTGTTACGGTCTTTAGTTCCATCTGAAGTTAAATTAAACTGGTAATTCGATTAAAATAGTTGGATGTTAAATAATAGAGAATGGATGTACGATCAATAGAGAGGGGTTACATTGATTAATCGCTGACGTAGTGAACAATTTACACCGTAGATTAATGATACAGTAGTGATCGACCAATAGAGCAATTTCGTCATGAGAAACGGTTAACTACGTGGCACTGACGTAACGCTACGCGCTCAAAACTACTCACGGGATACTGATTTCCATAATACGAACACGTACGCCTAAAGTACATGCTCACACGTGCATAAATTACGGCAATTGTCCAGTCGAAAGGCAATATTTTTTTGGAGCAATCGTGCTTGACCATACACCGACGAAATGGCAATTTGTATGATAGTTAACGATTTTTATCGCGTACCTTCGAACGCCGCTACAGTTTCAAGTAAATAATTGTATTTAATAGCTACCACGGCCACGGTTTCGTTTCCAACGTGTAACTTTTGAAAATGTATACGCTTTCCAAAAAAAAAAAAATAATTGGTTCCACAGGTTCGAAGCGTTGAAGCTTTCAGATATTCTTGAAAGCCTTGAATTTAATGGATTCGAAGATCTTGAGACGACACAATATCTTTGAAATGTCCAAGATTGCCAGAACGTATTGCAGTGCCGATACACAAAATCTGTATGAAATATTATTTTCTGTACCAGAGAAAAAATAATTATATTAGTAATTATATTTTACTTCAAGATCTTCGAGGTCCACTAAAAAACCGTCCAAGCCATTCAAGATTACCAAAATCTGTTAGGATCGCTGACTTCGAGCGATGATCGAAGCGATTCGAAGAATTTTGAGCCCGTTATTACTTACGATGTGTGCATGACATATCTGTCGATACGTTCGTGTCCTTTTGATAATAATTCAATGGATTCCATCGATCGATGAGTCTTTTTAATCCTGCTACGATTTTCGAGATATCTTTTTTTCAATCGGGAATACGAATTCTTGTTTCTTTACAAAAAATTTTGAGAAAATTTAACCTTCTATATTGATAACAATTTCTTCGCGTTTGTCTCGGAATGAATAATTTAAAAAAAAGAGAGAGACAACAGGGTTAAAAATGACTCGAATCGTAGCAGGGTTAAGATCAAGAATCGATAAAATATCGATACTTAACGCGTTCCATTTAATGTTCGAATTAATTAATTTAACTTTGAAATAAGAGGTTCTAAAAATTAGTTGAGTTTTCACGAACTGTTCACAAACGCGTCTTCGTTCTTTCGTCACTTTACTCTCAACACTTATTGCTGGGGACTGAGAGGACTATTCGTTCCTCTCTTTGCAATTTTTTTTAATTTTCCTGTTTTAGTTTCTATTGTTACATTTAGTTAAATATAGTGGCCTATAACGTTATACAGGTCGCTTGGAAATTATTGGCACAGACTTGTTCTTATTGAAACGACTACCATTTTTTACTCTTATTATTAAAAATATTACTAGAACTGAATTTCTAATACTGCGTTAATTTTTTTAGTCTAGAATTATAATCAAATTATTTTAAAAAAGAATTAAATAATTTAAAGCCTTATAGAACTCGTTAAAATAAGCAAAAAAAAAAATGTCCAATTAACGTAGGTTGGAAAATTAATCGTATGAATAACACAGATCAAGATAAAAAATGTTTATTTCGAGTCAGATATTTGTTCCAATTTTTTTTCAATTTCATATACTGAAAGATTATCAAAATTATCGTAACAATCAAGTCTGTACTTATAATTCGAAGTCTCAGCCTGTCCGTTTCATGTGTTCGTGCTTTCGCCACTTTCTTCCTATCTTCAGTCAGTAGTTTAGTAATAATAACGTTAAGTAATTGTTTAGTGAGTTACAAACGCTTCTGTTAGGTGTTCGTACGATCGATTCTATTCGAAGTTCGCACGCGATCGTATCAAACCTTCGAGATCTGAAACATATATATCGCACATGTTCTTCGATTCAAACGAATAACTATAGTACTTGAGAAAACTGTAACAATTTTAAAATAATGATTATTCACTATTTCCTTTATTTTAAAATATGATATACCGCCTATCTATCGTTAAACAAACTGTTACTTAAATTATCCACGAATAAAATCATTATTATAAAGTTGTCATGGTTCTATCCAGCACTCTATATAACATAGCTAATAATTGCAATATATACAAAAGCCTCGTCTAGCCATCGAGTTGGAGGAAAATCAGCTCGTAAGTCAATCTAGATCTGCGACGATAGTAATTTCGAGAGTCATTCTCATTTCTCGAAATAATGACCATTGGTACCATGTACCATTTTACCAGAAGACATTGACGAGCTCTTAATTAACCTATGGGACGACAATTCGTGCTCTTAGAATTGCTCCCGAATTATTAAAGCGACGTCAAATGTCACGCTATCGATTCGCGAAATAGGCAGACTTAAAGAACGAGTATCGAGAAGCTATACATTTTTTTCTTTTTTATTATTACGAAGAAAAAAAAAAAAAAAGAAGAAAAATACCATAAACCATAGAGAACGTGTAGTCATAGAAATGCAGAGATCTACAATCCCTAATTAGAAAGGAAGGTAGTAAAATTTAGTCAGTTGTATCGATGTTAGAGGTAGTCTGCAAAGATCCAACGTAGTTAAAAAGAATAGGCGAGTAGAATCGCGAACAGGAAGACGAAATCGATGATTAGTAACGATTAGTAACGATTAGTAGAGAAATATATATTACACGTACATATATATATATACATATACATGTGAATATTTACGTGAATTATTTGTAGTAAAACGTCGGAAACAGACAATTAGAGAAACTAGAACATACAGAGTATGATACTTGTATGCTTGTACAAAGAAAGGAAACTTTTGAAACTCAAAATGGCCGCTTAAACACGGCGTCTAGAGGACTTTCGCTGGTAGGAAGATAAATTTTGTAGGTATCTTTAATATTTTACTAAACCTCTGGCGAGATTCGATTCATTGTCGCTGATACTTAAATAGTTGTTCTCCTCGTTAACGTACTTTTTATCGGAAACAGTTCAAGTTTATCGATACAGGAGGAACAACGAGTTAGTTGAAATTCTTAGCATAATTTTTTTTTCCCAATCTTGAACGCGTAGACTAAATTTATTGAAGTGACACGCGTCGGTGATGATAATACAATAATTGTAAATATCCTGAGTGATTTCTCGTCGAGACACAGTGCCGGACAAAATTATAACAACTTTAAGATAACAGTTATTTGTAGACCAACCATTTTTATATTTTCTTTATCGGTTAATAAAAAAAAAAGAGAACACGAGAAAGTTACAAAGTGATTATAGTTTTGTCCAGTACCGTACTTTTAAATAAGAGGATGTTCAAAATGAAATTACGCGACAATTCTACCGCGTATCACCATTGATCCTATGTTTTCTTTTTTTTTTCTCCGATTTTCCAATTCTTGGTATTTTTTCTGTTCTTTTATTTTCGATTTAGATTAAGAACTTAATATTCGTGGATTAAACAGATATTATTATATATCGGGTTATAATTTGTTTTTGTGTTTAAACGAAAATATACGCTTTCGTTTTCGTTACTTGGAAACAACGAACAAAAGGGAAAGAAAAGAAAATTTCCTCGTATTCGAGCTTCGAGACGCGTCTCTCCAAAGTTTAGCTAATTTACTATATTTAATTAATAGTCAATTGTAGTCGAATTATTATTTATTTTTACATCAGTTATACTAAGCGATAATTACCTTACCAATATCGTTCAAGCACCATAACACGTCACATATCGATGGTTACGGCGAATATCAGCGATATCTTGCCAGCAGGTTTACCATTAATATTATCCCGCTTGTTTCACATTTAAACAAAAACAGAAAAAAAAAAAAATACTAAAACGCAATCGTTCGTATCGTTATCGAACGATCGCATAGATTTCCATGTATTAAGAGAAAAATATCACAATTATTAATAGATTTAATGCAAATAGATAATTATAGATATCTTCTTGTCTATAGGGTCGGGGCTGAGAAATGATCGGAAAACGGGTCAGAAAATTCGTTTCTTCCCGTTGAACGCGTCGCAAGAAAATATATTGTTCGCGTAGTAATCTTTTAGGACGTTCTCTAGTTTAGCTAAGCTTTCGCATAAATAACAATAATGTTTCATCTCGACGCGTTCAACGTTATCATTCAAAGAGACGAACTTTTCGATACGTTTTCTCCTCATCTTCGAGCTATTATTAGGAATTATTAGCTCTGCGTAGTATATGATAGACAAACGAGAAGAATAATAGACGTAATCGTGTCCATAATTGCCAGTAGTAAATCTATCGATTAGAACGTACGGAATTGTTGCTTATAGCGCTAGAAAACTAGGATCTCTGCAGATCCTCAATCAAATTCAGCGATCGAATAGTCGCAACGATCGGTACGCTTGGGTGTCTAAGAAAACGGAGAGAAAAAAAAATACGAAAAAAGTATAAAAAAAAAAAGGGAAAAATAGAAAATAAAAACAGTGTTCGCCGATGTAGGATGTCCAGCGAATGAATAATCCAGATCGCAGGCTGAAAGTTCTCAGGGAAATGCAATCGGAAGAGAGGATAACCGTGAACACACAGAATTGGTCGCCCTGATCGATATTCTTTCGTGGTGCCGACAGAGGATCTCGACAATTTAAAACAAACAAAAAAAAAACAAAAAAAAAACGTAAAAATTCTCGATGAAACGTGGTGAAACTGTTCCAAAGGAATTCGATTCCGCGTACTGAGTCATCGGTTCGAAAACAGTTCTTGGAACGTTTTTTCGTGTTCTGAGTTTTTCCACTTGGCAACAGGATGCTAATGTCAAACGTTCCGAAAGGGAACAGAGATTGATATTATACAAAAGAACTAATATCGTTGGTCCTAATGCTCTCTAATTAAATAATTGCCTTATTCTTTGCTGTACCGCTACTCTTTTCTACTTTTTTATCCTTTGAATAGTTTACGTGGTAGAATATACATTTTGTACTTTGTAATATTTCTTAATCATTACATAAGGATAATTATTAATGTTATGTGAATGGAAGAAAATATTTTCGGGAAAATTGTCGAGATCCTTCGAGATCCAGCTTTTCGCCTAATCGAACGAGAAATAGAAGTGCGATCTCGTGGCCGTCTTATATACGCATAATTCGTTCGTACGAAGACAATCGTTTTACGCTACTTCAGAAAGTAAAAAAAGAAAAAAAGAAAAAAAAAAGTTATAATAATAAAGAAAAAAGAGAAAAAAAAAATTGCTCTGCTGACTTCGGAGC